>SNQJ01S0027039.1:24275-46822 GCA_010110895.2 Picea sitchensis | reverse complement strand
GGGGGGGGTGTTGGAGTTACTTCACACACACCTAGGATTTCTTTTTCCTAAGGTTTTTCCTTGTTTATTAGTCATAATTAGTCATTACTCAATCTCCTATATTTTAGGGGAGAATATTCCACCTGGAGAATATTCTCTTTTAGTTGACACTTCAGTTTGACTAGTTGAGGTTAGTTTAGATATTGCATTGGTTTTATCACCGTGCAACATTGGGATCATCAACATGATAATTAGACCTTGCCTTGGGATCATCACAAAAATTGCGCATTACCCTTGATTCCCTGAGTTAACTCCTCATTACTCTTTGTTTAGTCAGTTAACTGAAGACTAGTTGACTAGTTAACTGAACTAGGCGGCAGTTCACTCCTTTAACTGCCTGAGAGACTAGACTAGGTGGCAGTTCACTCTCATAACTACTGGTGTGTGTCCAGATCACTCTAGACCACCACTATGGCGCATTGGTTCTCCTCTAGTGTGCACTCATTGAGTTCTACAGAGTATATCATGTGTAAATTATTCATTATTCACAACGGTTAATGAGAATTCTTATATTCTTTCTCTCCTTCTTCTTCTTTCTCAAATTCTCTTTGCAAATGTGTGTATCATTGTTTAGCTAGATCTATTATGTGCAGGTTCAACACATTTACACTGATTGCCTTAGAAAGGTTGTTTGATCAGGATGACATACCTTTAAAGTCTACCTTACGTCGCTAACCCGAAGAAGTTGAAGACTGTAATGTAGGAGCTAAGGAAGATCCCAAAATGGTCAAGATATAAAAATACCTCCCGACCCAAATTTAAAGTAAGTACTTTGAGTTTCTTAGGTAGTACAAAGATGTTTTTTCCTGGTCTTATGATGATATGAAAACGTACGATACCTATGTCATTGAACATAAGATCCCTTTGAAACATGGTATTAAACCTTTTAGATAGAAACTTAGACAAGTAAACCCGATCCCCCTGCCAGTGATAGAAAGGGAAGTTAAGAAACTCCTCGATGCAAAAATCATCATCCCACTCAGGTACTCTGAATGGGTAGCAAATTTAGTCCCCGTCAGAAAGAAAAATGGTGAAATAAGGCTCTGTGTAGATTTCAAAAAGTTAAATCGGTCGTCCCTCAAAGACAAATACCCACTCCCGAAAATGATCAGTGCTAAAAAAGGTTTGTTGGAGCTAACAAGATGTCCATGATTGATGGTTTTTCTGGATACAATCAAATCGTTGTCCATGAAGACGACAGATGGTGAAAGGAAATTCATAATTTGATTTCCCCCATCTTGTCCAAAGAGATGATGCAAGGAAATTCATATAATGATTGCCCTCATCTCAACAAAATGCAAAAGTGCTAATTGAAGTGGTGAAAGAAAATTCAATGGGAGAAGTAGATAACTTCACCATGGTACTGAACAAGCTCGTTGGCAGTGAAGCAATATCTATGATATATGTATGGCTGTCATACATATTTACATAATGCACTCTGACATCTAGTTCTCTTTCTGGTAATATTTACATTCTGAACCAGCAAGGGATCCCCTAAATAAATTATTACATATACTTAACCTTGATGCAAACAAGGTCGGTTGAAGTCTGATATTTCGGTTAAAGTTGTTTTGATTATCTTAAATAGATCCAAACTCGATTTTAGGAAAGGAAAATTTTAAATAGCCTAACTTGAGATAAAAAATTAGGTGTGTTTTGAAGGTTCTCTGAGATTCGGTTGAAGTTCATTTTTTTTGTGTATGATTAATTCCTAAAAGTGTTTCCGAGAAATGTAATGATGACTCCATTTGCCCAATAAAGACACTCGGTCTACTGTTCTTCCATGTCTCACAGGGAGACGCGATCCCTAGATGGAACCTATGTTGGAACACATACAGTTATGAACTTTTGAGCCTTATACTTTTCACCTCATGGAAATATAATTCTACCCAAAGAAAATAGAGAATTGGTAAATGACATTTTAATTCTAAATCAAAATCATTTGCTGGTTAGTTAATAATAAGGCGTGCACAATGTCCATCGTTGATAAATTTTCCCTTTTGATCAAACAATCCTAATATCCCCCAGAGTTCTGGAGTCGCCTGAATTTTAAAGAGGTGAATCTCTAACGGTCGCTTCGGAGGTCCGCGCTTCGGGTATTTCAAGAAGTCTTAACAATAAAAACTCTGAAACTCCGAAGCCCGAAGGTGTTTGCTCGCAACTCTTCCTAAACCTTTTAAAAGGCACAAGTCGTAGGACACATGTACCTTTTGAGTCTTTCCTGAATTAACACGTGGCACCTCTCTTTTCTCGAAACATCATCTATATCATGTCACTACGGGAGATGAGCCTTCGAGAGTTTAACAAAGAACGCATTCATGAATTACCGAAGTACCAAAATGCTGAAGTATTAAACATTTAAATAACTAAGTTAATCATGATTAATATATAATTAATGACTCCGCGGTTCAGATTTCATACTTTTTCCTTGATTCATATTCTAAAATCCCCGAAGTCCGAATTTCCGAAATACATAAAATTAAATACAATTAATTAAGACTTAAAATCAATTATTTGATAATTAATTGCTTCACAATTTCGGGTTTCGGGAAGTTCTTCTCGAGATACATAAAAAATCCCCGAATTTTGAACTCCCGAAACACTTGAAGTTAACACACCATTTTAAACATGATTAATTAAGGCTTTACAAGTGATTATTCAAAAATTAATCTTTTCGCGGGTTCGGGATGCGAGAGGTTCCCACTCTGTCACATATAAAACTCCCGAACGTGAACCGCCGAAGGGTTGATGACATTTATGAATAATTAAGAATAATGATTCAAACGTCAATTGCGGATCTCTAGGCAGACTTTCCCATTAACGTTAATAAATTTTCCGTCAGTAAAGCTATACGAAAATCGATGAATCTGGTTTGAATAAAAGCACTTCAATTTTGAATTCATTTTCACCTCTCGCAAATTAGCAGTTCTATCTATTTGAAAGACTCACAGATTTTCTCTGCAACAGGTAACCTCACTCTGTTCTCTTAGAAATTATGGCACCACGGAAAATGATGAAGAAGCCTGATGTGACGGGCAAGGATTCAAACCCAAATGCAAACATTTTGTCAGACACAACGCCGCGAGCCACAAACATTGTTAAATATTGGACATATTTTTTTGAGATTCTGGAACGTGAAATCATAAATTGTCCAGAGGATTCTGCCAAAGAAGAGGATGACACTTATGCAGCCAAAACCAGACACATAGCACAATCAAAGCTGCACAAGATAGTTGCATGGCTGAGATTCAAGCACTATAACGACATGATAAGTTGGGCCTTGGAACATGTTGACGTCCAGACCAGGAGCATCATCAACCATTAGAAGGTTTCCATTGGCTCTTTCAAACCATAACATCTGCAAGTAATGTATAAACTCTCTCCCAATCCTAGATATACTTACAATGATGCATTTATTCTAGAATTCGAGCAAAAGGAATGCGTCCAATACGACATGAATTGTCACGATATAATCAAGTCTTTGTGGGGTCACCTAGAGAGATTCATAACTGACACTCATGGTATATATGCCACAACGTATTTGGACGCTCATATGGTGTACGCAACCATGGTGTTATGTCGATTGTTCGAGAAGAAAATCCCTACGCATTTCTCTACGGAATGGGCATCTATCATGCACGAGGTAACAGAGGGTTTCAATTTCAATTGGGCCAAAATGTTGTCCGATAACTTGGCCAAGGGGATTGATGAAGATAAAACAATGAAGTCAAAAGGACAACCTGCCCCCTTTTACATGTCAACATATATCATGGACGCCATCTGTTTCATGACACCTTTTCCATTGATGAATTGGAGCTGTACCCCAGCCAGTGCCGAGCCCATTCATTTCTACCATTCCAAGCTATGAGAAGAGAAATCCAAGAAATTAAATGAGGCCTACCAGACAGTGACAGGAGGCATAAGAAAGGAGTTGAAGGCAACACAAAAAAAAGTATGGCTGACTTTCCTTATTCAGGTTGGCATGTTTTCATTATTGGATTTCGGTCACTCCAAAGTGGAGGCTGTAGCTCTGGAGGATGTCAAATTGGTTGAGATCGAGTTCAAAAGACACGATCTGTTAGCACTGAGAGTCACCCTCATATTGCATGAGGATAAGCCCAGGACCCATCATAATATTTGGTGGATGTTGGTTTTATGAATGGAGGTCAAACAAACAAAACTTAGTACAAGAATGATTTTAATACAGGATCTGGACAATAAATGCATAGGGAAATGAGGGCCTCATTAACTTCAGTCAGTGATTTGAGTTTAAGTGTGAAAATAAGGAAGACTTAGTGAGAAAGTTGGACAAGTCTGCCATGGGAATTCGACTTTCAAGCAACTTGGTGAAGATAAACTTGGGCTCAAGATCACTCTTGAACTCAAGTTTCAGACACTGAAATATGTCACAGGAACATAGTCACAACATCATAATAATCAAACCTACATTATCATGCAACTACAACAACTCGAATGGATCCTCCATGCCCGAGCCTTTCAGTGTACGGGGAAATAAGGTAGCAAGGAAGCTGACTAAAAATGGTCACAACAATATTGTAGTCAAACCTACATTACAATAGAACTACAATCTTTGACTGGATCCTCCATGCCCGAGTGTTTTATCACAATTTTTACAAAGAGATGAGAGAAGCTAAATTCTATTAATGCAAAATTCTCCAATTCGATACATAACTAAAGAACAATTTTGGCATCAAAATATTACAAAATAGGGAGCTCTGCTCAACCAATTGACGACCTTAAAAAAATATCAAACTGATCTATTTATACTTAGACCAGTACACTACTACCAGGAGTATGATCTGGAAATGCCATTCAAAACTCTGGGTCTGAGCAGTCCTCTATCAGACTGGGCGTGTTTCCCTTAGTCAAACGTAAATCGGGTTCAACGAGGACCTGTAGAAAACCGACCATCATTGTACCCTACTGACAGTCTGACCTCCTTGGTCATAAGTATCAAGCCTTCCATTTATGGGCTGAGATGAGGTTTCATCTACCATCCCCTGCCTCATTAACTGAATCTTCATCGAGATTAGAGCGGGATGAGACGAACGATCCGCAAAAGACCAAATACCGCAATTGGATTGGACACTGAGGTCACGGAAGTCAACCCTCACTCCTTGCCTGATCGCTCCTTGGGATTGGAGTGTGGTGGGACAACTGTCAGGCGACCACTTGTCGACCCGTGATAGGACGTTACATGCACATGTGCATATCGGGGCCGCGAAAAGTGGTTTGGACCTTCACCACTTTCGGGCCCGATATAAAACTCCTTCCGACACGTTGTCTCCTCGCAAAACCATGGTTTCGATATTGGCCCACCCTTAGGATTTCAATGTCCATGCACATTGCGGTCCCGATATGATTAACAACCGTCGATCTGGAGGAGAGATGATATCTGGGTGCACTGGCTACTTTAGTGCCCCTGCTAAAATTTTATCCGGCTGCTAACTTTGGAGTCCTTCCATCTGCATTTAGAGATAGCTTCACATCGAAAATATGCAGGGGAAAAACACCATTGTAATTTCCTTTGCCTTCTTTATGCTTTGATGGATGTCACATGCGAACTTGAACAACTGTATGTGATAACACGATCCACGTCAGATAGTGGAAAACCACCTGGCCCAGTTCAATATGAAGCGATATATGCACGAGAACTCCCTGTATTATGAAATATTCAGGGGGGTTAGATCTTATGAGGAAGTTCAAGGCATATTCCAAACCCTTCCCCCGGATCAACAAGCTAGTTTTATTAGCTTTCAAAAACACAGGCGGAATAGTCTACCAAAGGTACTACAAGGAGAACAAATGACCACTCCCCCTTCTCAGGAAACTATGCCTATAGGTTCTGAATCAAGTCACTCTGGTAAAATAAAGTTGAGGAACTACTAAAGATCTCGGAGGAGTTAACACAGGAATTAGAAGCATCATTGTCAGACCAGCTAAGCCCCCAGGCGCTAAAGCAAGTCAAATATTACCTCAAGCGGGGACCAGATATGCCTCCTTCGACACCAACTACTCCTGCCGACACCTTAAATGCAACAGAGAAACAACAGTCCATAGACATTGCTACTCCCATTACGTTGCTTACCCCTATGCAATCCAGCTTTGGAAATCCTAATTCCGAAATTGTTTTTATAAGTGATCTTACCCCCATCTCGCCCGAAGAGATGCCTCCTTCGAATTTCTTCTTTAGTAAGAAACGAAAGGCCATTGTGAAAAGGGAATCACACCAGAAATATGGAGTGATAACTAAGAGGCAAAGAATGGTGTATGAAGGGAATGATCGAGATGATCCAGAATTCACAAAAGAAGTTACAAGTTCGTTAGGTGCTTTTKCCACTGCCAATCAATGGTCCATGGAMAATTTGGTCGAACAACTGCGACAAAAGTGCCTATTGATAGAGCACTTGCAAAGTCAAATACATGCCATGGAATAGACTATCAGGAACCGGATGAAGCAAGACTTCGAGCAAATCAAAGCTCATGATCGACAACAAATCCAACAACTTCAATCCAACCTCGAGGAGCTTCACAGACCAACCGACGATTGATCACTCAGCCTTATGAATTGATAGAACAATTGCAAGCTAGATTGGACCTAACCGAAGGTACCTCAATAGATATCTCGACCTTCCAAACTCAAGCACTAGAAATAAATGAGAAGCTAGAAATTGCCCAACATGACCTTTTTTCTGAAGGTATATGCCATCCAAAAGTTCTACCAGGCATTAGACCTCTCTCTGAGGGACATCTATGTCAAGGAAAGAGAAGCCTGCTTAGCCCGAGCTAAGTTTCAAGAAGCCATCATATTGGTGCATAAAAATAATGTCCCTGATTTTCCTCTTCTCTCTCCTTCTGAACAATTAAGAGGTGACATAGCCCTAAAGTTCTGGGAAATGAAATTGGTAGAGAGAAAAAGGTTAGCTAGGGAGGTAAAGGACATTTTCCTGGAAGCGTTGTCATCACTAGACAAGAAGCTAATCAATTTTGAGGAAAGTAACATCTCAGAAGCCCTGGGGAAAATTGATATTGAAATGAATCAACGTAATTCCAGAAAGAGCAAGGAAGAAACTATAACAACCATTAAAGAAATGAGCCAAATTTATCTTCTTAAGATAAATAAATGGCTGGTGAATCTGAGTTCACAGCTCCAAGTCACAACTCAATAAGTGAAAAGGATCCAAGAAAAGTTGCCTCAAGTAGAAAGGAAATTATTCACTTTCGAGGTAAATGAAACAATTGAACCCTCAAGGTTCATGATAGAACTATTGGATATATGAAACCAATGCCAATGTATTGAACATGGAAAAACAAGAATATGAAAGAAAATGGAAGTCACACTTTGTAATGTATCTAGTGAAGATAATATGGGGTACCTAGGGAGGTACACAAAGGGATAATGAATGTAATGTGACCATAATCCAGACATATGCCCTCTTGGTAGTTGATGGGTAACAAATAGGCCTTGTAGGTAGTAAAGAGGAAATAATATAATAACAAGGGGTAGTTGGCATAGCCCCTATGAATAATCACAAGAAACAATAAATACACATAAGTATCATTGTATTGGATATGTTGGAAATTGTTTGGTAGCAAGCATGTATTGTGGAGCGATTCCTTCTGTAAGGAGTAATTGATGGTTTTACCCTATCTTAAGGGTTATTTCTACATTCTTGTGTTTATTATTGTGTGGATGTATTTTTGTATTTCTGAAGTTAAGGGATATATTTTATCTTTGATTTATCAATGTTTACTACACACTTATGTAGAAACCCTTACAATTACATTCACCTTCATACGATATTCATTTGGGATTCAAAATAGATGTTCTTAATTAATCCAACAATGAATACTATTGGAGAGAACAAATCTTTATATAGATTTTAGCTCTATCTCCTTTACAATAAAATATCAGTTAGTGGAATCTAGATTCACAAATACCTCTTGGGAATAACATTAAAATACTAGACATGGGGCTCTCCAAGGCAAAACGTCCTCATGGAATAATAGAATAATGTATCCATAATGAATCGGGTACCACATGTCTCCTCCTTGTGCAAGACACCCTCCTTGAATGAGGTATTTTTGACCAAGAAAATACCACCTATCCTCTTCTCCTTTGGAACACCCTTCAAAGTTGATCCTCAACAACCAACTCCATTAAAATATTAATAAATTCCAAGTCAAAGGATGGAGAGTGTTCTCCGAGAGGTTCATTGATCCACACAATAATATAATAAATCCCCGAGAATAAATATTCCCTTGAGATGAGTGAAAAAAGTGGTTATGAACCACATTTACCAAGCTAGATAACATAAAAAAAAAATCCATGAAAACATTATTCCCTTGAGATATGTGCAAGAGGGTAGTTGTGACCTCCCTTGGATCTATGGTCACAACATTAAATAATCCTCCAAATGTTGAGCACCATATATAGATATGCAAGGCAATTATACCATCATCAATAAATGTGCCAAGAATCCCACTAGGGAAGCGCTCCAACAAATGAAATTACTAGGCATTTTCTCCAACAAATTTAACAACTGATTCCTTAAAAAAATGCCCTAGAAACATGTGCAAGATGATCCACTTGGATATTAAAGAAACCTCAAATAGGTGGGATGACCTCAAATAATGTGTCAAGGAAGCTAGTTGTATGTGTACAATCACCATAACTCACTCAACTAATGTCATAAACCATGTTTCCTAGGAGAATATGCATGAAAAGTGGGACGATTACAACACAAGCATGAAATGTCCTCAAAACAAGTGCCATCAGGTGAAACCATGTGTTAAAACCATCATATCCTCTCAAAACCCAGGGTACAAAGGTGGAGTGACCTAGAAGAATGTGTATGGGTGGTTATATATTCATCAATAAATGTGTCAATGGTCCCATGAAAAGGAGAGGACTCCAATATTCTAAAGAGCCAACCACCTCAAGGTACTTAATAAATGCTCAAAATTGTAAAGAAGGCTTGGGCTCTCTAAAAAATTGTGTCAACACATGAGAGTTTGATCAAGTTCAACCATCAAAGACCATCAAAGGAGGGTGCCCCAAGAGAGTGTGCCAAAGTGGAATGTCTTCAATAAAAGCCCCAAAACTATGTGGAAATTCACCAACAAGAGGATGTGAGAGGCACCTTGGACAAGGCACTTATTTAGGAATAATTCCAGCTATCAAATAACTACCATGCCCCCAAGGTGGGCATTTTATATGTATGTGCCACAAGGGTTGGTGTTCTTATTCAAGGTACCAAGTGAGAAACCATAGTATTCAATAATGAGCCATGAAACTTAGAGAAACCATATACGCACACCAAGTCACCTATGCATAACTTTAAGGAGCAACAAATAACCAATATCGCATAGGAAAACCCTTAGTTGATGAATATTCCTTCCATTAAGGTGTTAAGGAGTAATCAAGAGTGTACTATGTTAATCAAAACCTCGTGAAGACACCAAACACTACATAAGTACAAGACAAACCTCCAATAAAGGTGAAAATCAATAAGAAACATGCATCAAAGCACCAACACCTTGGATCCAAAGCCAAAAATCCTCTAAATGTAACTTGCTTGGGTAGAGTCCTCAACATGGGACAATATTCATGTTATATGAGGGGCAACAGTGAACTATCAACTATGCATTGAAGTTAAGCTAAAAAAGTGTTAAAAAACAATATTTTACATAGTATTGGAAATGTATCGCATCATAATTTAATTAAGAATATATAATTAGATGAAAATTAAAACTTTGAAAAATTAAATGACATGTAGCATTTTTAATAATGTTAAAAAAGTCAAATTTTAGGTTTTTTTTTGTTGAAAAAACAACATTAAAAAATAGACATTTTAACAAATTTGATTTTTTTTATTTTAAAAACAACATTTCAAAAAAAAAATGTGGATACTTTGTAACTAAGAAGATTCAAAATGTCAAAAAACTACCTTGAAAAAAAAGTGCCACCAAATGTCAAAAAGCTACCTCAAAAAAAGGTGCTACTATTGGCACCACTTTTTGAAACGAGGGTAAGAACAACCATTGAATGTGACCTCTAAAAAACAACAACTCTAGAGGGTTCTCATCAAGTTGGTAGCCATGTTATTAAATATCTAATGAGGGTTATGTTAACATGTACAAAATTAAAGTGTCTTGCTTATTTGTGGTGGGATAAGTTGCAGTAGAGAAAGTAGTGGTAAAGAGAAAATTAAAACCTAAGATCAAATGGTAGCAAAGTCCAAGAATAAAGTATTGCTTGTGGATTATGCCTTGAATCTCTTACAAAAATTATAGAATTTGAAGTAGTTTATGGTGACAATGAAAGAGTATAAGAAGAGTTTTACAAACTTTCGATAATGTGTGGAGAAAATAAGGAGAGTGTAGAATCTATAGCCATGTATGTGAATGTTTGAGTTATGCCACGTAAGATGAATTTAATGTGTTGAATTTTTGTACAGTTGCAGAGGCTTGTCAAGCAACATTAAGGATTGAGGAGAAGTTGGTGTGAATACATCAAACCTATAAATAAAAAAGAGGTTTAGGAAATGGAAGAGGGAAAAKAATGTAGAGGAAGGTGAAAAGAGTGTTAGTATTGGAAGTCAGTCGATAAGAAATGATGTGGGTAGAAGAAGAGGTTCGATAAGAGGTAGTAGATTTGAAGGATTTTGTTTTAATTGTGAGGTTCATGGACATAGATACTACGRATGCCTAGAAGTTGAAGGAATAAATCATGGAATTATAACACACATTATTGAAGCAATAGAATGAATGGTGGCAGAAAAGGAARTTGTAGAAACAAAAGAAAAATATACATGTGTGTCCTTATATTCTAGCATCCACACCAATATCCTTTTCTCTTTCTAGCATAGGGAATACATGATTGGGACACCCTTATAGGATAGTGTTTCCTCCAAACCTTATCAATCCAAAGGATGTCATCCAAGAATAATGCAAGGCATTCCTTGAGAATATTGAGATATCACTCACCGATTGGATCAGTGCCTTCGAAGCTAATATCTATCCTCTCAAGAAATTTCCTAAATAATTGGATGATATCTTCGATATCTTGAAACGATTCCAAGCATTAGTCTTTTCTTCTAGTTCTAGGTGTAACCCAAGCTTGAGTTCCTTCTCGGGTTGGCTAATTCCTTTAGGATGCAACATAAGTTCTTTCCCAAAATTGAGATTAAGAAGTTTGATGGCACTGATGTGAAGACTTAGTTGGCACAATTGGAAAAATATTTTATTCTCCACCAGGCTCCATGAAATAATACGCTATCCTTGGCTACCTTACACCTTAACCCTCAATCATTTCAATGATGCCAATGGTAGAAAACAAAGAGACCTTTTAGCCACTTGTACACCTGGGATGATTTTGTTAAGGAACTCATGACCCAATATGATAATGTGTGGGAAAATTACTACTTCAACCGACTCACCAAAATACAACGATCATGAAATATTCAAGATTACATGTTCTAGCCCTATAAGCTAACTACTTTTGTGATGGGTCTCAACATTGAAAGCTCACTGATCTTGATATTGGTGGGCTTCACAATGACATCCAACTTGAGCTTAAAATGCATTAGCCTGAAGTCATCTCCACAATTATCAAGTTATATTGATAGATTTAGGCCAATATTCTTGTCGTTTGTCATTCTCCACACCTTACTGATGCCATATGTAAGGATTCCATGCTATATACACTGTATACATTCAATATTACTCCTAAATAAATAGAAGAACAACATGATAATGGTATTTGATTATGGTTTAGCAACAAGTGGTCTTGAGGGAGTAAATGTGCCAAACGGTATATCCTATTCATCCTTGAAGATAATCAAGAAGAGGAATAGGACCAAGTCGTCAAGATAGAAGCTCTCATGAAATCCACTGTAGAAATAATGTCAATTGAACTGGATGTATCCATAGTCTCTATGATGCACTCATTGGTTTCACCACCACCTAGACACTATGAGTGGAATGATATATCGAGAAGTAGAAAGTTATATCTCTCATTGACTCTGGAAGCACCCACAACTTCATTGATTGTAAGTTAGCTACATAAATCAACTACCTTCCATACCCTACAAAAAAATTCACAAGCTATGATTTACAATGGTGGTACAATTTATTGTGATCATTTATGCCTCAATACCAAACTTGTTTTGTCTCATTGTCAATTTTCCATCCCCATGTATATTACTAGGTTAAGTGGCATTGATGTGCTTCTTGGTGTCCAGTGAATTGGCACTCTTGGCACCATTTGTAAATTTTGATTTGTTATTCCTATAGATCTAGTAAGATGGTCACACTCATACTCTTAATGGGATGAACAATCTACCCATCCATCTCTTCTAATAGGATGGAAAAAATACTCAAAAAAAAGGTTTTGGGGGTCATTCCCCATCTCTATAGCATTTCTAGTTATGGCCCTTTTGATATTCCTCACTTTAAGTAGCAAGCAGTCATGGGTAATTGTGCTCAGGTATTTCAATAGTCCCCTCCAAGCCTCGCTCCATCCTCTGACCATGACACAACATCACCTTGCTTCAAGGGATATTTTCTCCCAATATCATGCCATCTCACTATCCTTACCACCCAAAAAGTGAGATTGAGCACCTACTTCAAGAATTATTGGATGTAGGAATCATTCAAACCAATCATAAACCCTTCTTTGCACCCAACATCTTGGTACAAAGGGAAGATGGATTGTGGCAGTTATGTAATGATTACAAGGAATTAAATAAAACCGCAGTCAAAGACAAGTTTCTCGTTCAGTTAGTCAATGAGTTATTGGATGAACTCCATGGGGTTGCCTCTCCAAACTTGATCTTTGTTTTGGTTGTCATCAAATTTGAATCCAAGAGGAGGATGCTCCCAAAACAACCTTCAGACCTCATGCGGGTCGTCGTGAATTCCTTGTTATGCCATTTGGCTTCACCGATGATCCCTTTACTTTCCAAAGCCTCATGAATAAGATCTTCAAGTTGTACTTGTAGAGGTATGTTATAGTCTTCTTTTATGACCTTCTTATTTATAGTAAGATCTAGCCTGATCACATCTCTCATATAAACATAGTTCTTCAAGCTTCTAAGAGAATCAATTATATGCAAATAAATCCAAGTGTGCATATGGTCGACAAGAAGTGGAATACTCATGTCATTTCTCAAGAAGGGATCAAAGTTTATCCAAAAAAGATTGAAGGCATTACAATATGGCCCACCCCTCAGAACATTATAGAATTAAGAGGCTTCTTAGACCTCACTAGATACTACAAAATGTTTTCTTGCAACTATGGAAAAATTACGGTCCCCCTCATAACCTTTCTTAACGTAACGTCCCCCAACTTAACTGAGGAACATTACATACGGAAAAAATACACATAAATTTGAAATTTCTTCTACAAATTAATTCATGTAGCTTACACACTATAATTAACACATATTAACTATATTATGATACCCATAATTAAATGCATCTACATCATTCTAAATGAACCTGAATGCAGCTAATAATTCATCTTCAATAGCACATAAAACCATTCTCATACACATGATAAAATGCATAGCCATAAAACTTGTAAGATAACTCAAAAAATAGACAAACGCTTATCTTTTTAAAAATGTTTGTGCAACCTGTTGTTCCTGAGATTAATCCTAATTCTCAAAGAGTAATGTCATGCATCAGGGGTGTTTAAAGAGTATGTTTTAAAAGAGTGTTTTTCCTACCTTTAGTTATATAAGAGAGGATCCTTAAATGAAATTAATAATAGGGCAGCATAGAGGTCGTATTCTGTAGTCTGAGTCACAATTATATTATCAAATGGTGTGGAGGAAAGTTACAAAAACTATTATACAAAGCTAGGCATCAATTACAGAAGAGTCTCACCTTGTTTGCAGTGGAAGAAAAGTGGAGAGCACACCCTTGAACATGATATGAAATGCAGTAATTCACGCAACTTGCAGGTCTTGTTTTACTTACAGTAAATACAGAGGAAAAATTGCTTACTTAATCAATTGCTAATATAATATCATCACAGTAATTGTAATACTAAATTGCGATCAATCGCTTTTCAAGGAATTATATAAAGAATTTCAGAGAAATGAAAATACAGAAGAAACACATAACTCAAACTGAACGAAAATTAGAATCTTTGTCTGCACTTGTATTAATACTTAAAAAAGGAGAGTCTTCTCTATTACATCCGGCAAGAAGCAACCTTGAATCTATCTTGAATATATGTATTTATACAAAAACTGTCACAACTCAAAACGGTTGGACTTCTTACAATATTTGATTAAAATAGCATATATCTGAATAAGACAACAGTGTGTAAAATATGATGAGCTATGTTGGCGTTCTCCTCTATCTCTTCATCTACTTGGAAAAAACGCCTCTTTACCTTAGTCATTTAGGCTGAATACAGATGTCATATAGGCCACCTTAATAATTCGGTATACTTTCTTGGTCGTTTTAGTTTTGTTGTCTTTTGTCCCTCCAGACATGTTCAACAATGCAATGAATCATAGTTGAGATCAGGGAGGAAGGATAATCAGATGAATGGCATTGCATGGCTCGTCAAGGAATGGATAACGGGAATAGAAAAAAGTAACCTTTTTTGGAAAGAATGATAATGAAACAAGTGTATGATGATGAATTAGGGATAAGTGGATAAGCAACGGTTAGAATGTGAGTGAATGAGGCAAGGCAGGGAAGGCAAAAGGAAAGGGCACTATGCACGTTTTCTTACTTTATCCCAACTATTTTCTCATTGTTACAAAGTACTACTAATTCTATTGAAATAAGGGATTCGTATAGGTCTTCTACGTCATTGGAGAAGAAGGTTGGATGGGGTGTTTTCTATTTAACATTCTTATTGTTTTGAATCTCTAATTGAATAATTCATGTTATGCCATTTATGTTTTCAACTAGAAGTAAAATCTCTCATTTATTTTTCATATAAGAGCAACTTTGTAAGGGTTTTTATTCTACTCTTTTCTAGAAATATAATCATGCATTCACAAGTGAGATATTGTATGTCAAAACAACACCTCTCTGTTGATTAATTGGGTTGGTTGTCATTGATGTCAACCCTTGAAGAAAGTCCGATAGCAAATTACGGTAGCACAAAGCTTTGAGTAATGGACCCAAGTTTGTTTGATGGATAATGGTATGAGTTTTTATATATTTGTAGGCAAGACTATTATAGATGGATAGTACATGTCATGCCATTTCTAGTGGTATGTGGAACGTCACATAACTCCTCACGGTTAGAGAGTTATGGCCATGTGAAGTTGGAGAACCCTCATGAGTCATCTAGAAGCCCCCAAAGGTCAAAGTAGTCAAAGTGTTTGCAAAGAAAAAATTATTTAAATAATAAAGTGAAGTGATGAGTGTACTATAAGTCAAAGAGGATGCAAAAGAAATTATTTAAATAATAAATTTAATGGAGAACTTACTAATTATGGAAAGTGGTTTAGTTAAGTGGACAAGTGGTTATAAGTGGGTTAACCCTAAAATAAGGAAAGCGGGTTAAGATGGTTAGAAGGTAACCCCTTGAGGAAGCTACATAAAAGTATAAATAAGAGGCAAAGGTCTCTCATTCAAATCACACTTGAATATCATTGAATATCTATTTTTGTGAAAGGTTATTTGGGCAGGTATTATTGATAGAGAAAAATTGCAGCAGGAAAAGTGCGACAGAAAAATTGTAGCAGAAAAAATGCAGTAGGAAAACTATGGTAGAAAAAGTGTGGCAGAAAAAATGCGGCAGGAAAACTGCAGAAGAAAAAGTGCGGCAGAAANAGTGAACCTTGATTTCTTTGAATAAAGGTATTATTTCTAGTATTGCTCTCTCAACATTTTGTTGTTCTATTGATATCTAGTGAATATTCCTTTTTCTCCATATTATATTACATTTTTTACCTTACATATTTTGGGCATCGATGTGATGAAAGATTATAATACATTTTAAGCTAATTTTATTTGGATTGATATGTTTCAAACTTGGGTTTTTGCATTGAAGAATTAGCATTAGAATAATATTTAGGGAAGAATATAACCAATATCCAAGATCCAAGGCATTCAAGGTTAGGAATGTGTATACATAGCTTTACTAGTTGTAAGCATATCGTTGTTGTATCATGTTAATAATTCTCATGATAAGGGACAAGCTTATGATGAAACACATACAACTATGAAGGTTGAGAGTAGAGATCACGGTGGCAATGGATGGTATGGAAATGTTTTTTGTGTGAATGAAAAAGTAGCATTAGAGAAATTTTGAGGTAAAAAATTTTCTTCAAAACAAAAAATTTGATATCAACATCAACTTTAAAAGAACCAATAGGATTCAATATACTGATGTCAACCATAAGGGAAAATAGTTTTGGAGGGAAAGAAAAAAACTACATTTTGTGATCATATTTTCAACTTATCTCCTTACAGGTTTACTCAAGTTTTAAGTGTAGGCACTTGTTGTATGGATAATTAAATTCCATGTCCAATGAGTTCCTACAATTGAAATTTGAGTGAACCTATAAGGAGATAAGTAGGAAACATGATAAACATAGTTTTCTTTCTTTTCCTTAAAAAATTCACAACTCTTATCTTATTATTTTAACTATCATTTTTCTATCTTCCTTAGGAGACCTATTTTAGACCTTAAAATTTCTCTAATGAAGATTGGAAACTATAGGAAAAGATCAAGGGAGATATTATTGTTGAATATCATGAAATTGACATGGTTTCAAAGAATGAAACAACCAAACATGAATATTTGACAGACTCATTTTACAGGTTTCACGAGCTTGCAAATTTGGAATCAAAGAATGAGATAGAGTTGACTTTCCAAACAAAGTTGGATAACATTCAACCTAATTATTAGTATACCAAGGTATTTTAGAGTATGGGTTTGGAGTTCCCCACAATGTAATTCCAAAAATACTCTAATGGCCTTACATCATTGGATCAAAATCAAGCAAATTCTGAGAATAGTTCTAGTGGAGATCATGAAACCACATCTGCGATAGGTAATGCTTTGGAAGGAATTGTGATGTAGTGGGAATCCACCCATGCCATTAGAGCTCATTTTCAACATAACATTTCTTGACTTGTGCATAATTGGAATCACAACTACCACAAATGCTTCTTTCACATTGCTATGTTTCCTTGATTTGTCAAACTGATCATACCACAATCCCTGAGGTTGTTCCTCACCTATCATGTATCCATGTTTTCTTCCCTATAGAAACAAACAAAACATGATACAAAACACCAGTCTATACTAGTCAGTCTATGACACATTCAATTTCTATGAATCACCTTCTGCTACAACACCATTTTTCTATAACATGACTTCTGCTAAAACACACCTACACCTGCATCTACAACAATTCTGTGACCACATGTCTTTGACTGCAACACACCTTTGATGCAACACACCTCTTTTTCTATAACACTCATATTCTACTGTGACATACCTATGCAACAACACATCTTTGTTGTGACACACCTCTACTACAACACCCTTTTGATGCAACATGCTTCCTATTGTAGCCTCCTGCTGCAACACATCTTCTTTTCAACTTGCTTGCTACTACAAAACTCCTATATTGCAATGAATATTTTTCTACCATGCACATCTGCTGCAACATGAAACTCGTGTCGCTATCATACATTCCACAAAAATATATATTCACAACCTTTCCTGCTACCTTCAACATAACATCTCCTTTGATTATGAAACATAGTATTGAATCAATGGCCAACTTATAAACCAGAGAACATCCTCATATGAAAACCTCTAAAATATATGGAATACAAAAAAACTTCTGTAATCATACATAAACTCTCAATGCTCTTGGACTTAGAGTGCTCATCCTTGCTAATATCATTCAACAATAATTAAACTTCCACAACCACAAAATTTATACAATCATGCAAATACATTCACCGCTCATAGTGTATCATGATATACAATCACCGCTCATAGTGTATCATGATATACAATCACCACAACTATAGGGAACCATCACTCCACTATACCGTCTCTCTTAGACACATGTCCACCTATAGAGGGTCACAAATCAAGCATGGTATTCTACATACCCATGTCACCTGCACACCAATATCATATGGAACTATTCTCTACTTGAATTTACTCATTTAAGAAATGACATTTAACTTGCACATAGTCATGCTAATAACACCCCAAATAACATCATACAAGACTCCATTCACACAAATGCACAAAAAGGTTAAATATATAAAACATCAAACCCTTTTTATTCATTCATATAGATTACAATATAATGGCTCCATGGCCAGATATGATCTCACTCTCCATTGAGTTACCAAGATTACAACCATGGAAACCTCAACGAATTCTCTCTCACTGTCTCACGTGATCTATCCTCTTTCCCAATCTGCAAGTTCCCTTGAATGTTCTTTGATGTTGTGTTTTATTCCTCCATAAATTGTTAGCTTCAGTTTCCTTGGTGAAATCCTCATGTCCTTTCATCTTCTAGCTTCAAGTTCATCCTTTCCTCATCGAATATTCACCTACACACGACCTTCCATCTTCTACTATAAGCACACCTTCATCAATGCATCCTTCCCTTCTGTAACGGTTCATGTTTTCCTCCATGCACTTGTCTTCTACTCATTTTGTAGAAATATGTCCATCATGTAGTAGTAATTCCTATACTTACTGTCACAATCTGTGACATTCATTCAATCTGTATAAAATAATTCATCCTCATCATGCTCTGATGCTTCCATCCTATAAAAACACTCCCATAAGCTACACTACCTCAATCATCACTTCATTTTGCAACAACCTGAAAATTTATGCTCCTTGTCACATTCCTTAATGCCCAATCACTAGTGTAACAACTCTGTCATGTTCCCACAATGTCCTTCTTCATTTCATCCCCAAGATGACTGAGATGCTCCTGCATCAAACTCCTTAGGAATTAAGTGTTGATTATTTGGGTTGGTTGTCATTGACGTCAACCCTTGAAGAAAGTATGGTAGCACAAAGGTTTTGGTAATGGACCCAATTTTGTTTGATGAATAATGGTATGAGTTTTGATATATTTGTAGGTAATACTATTCCATATGGATAGTACATGTCATGCTATTTCCGGTGGTATGTGGAACGTCACATAACTCCTCATGGTTAGAGAGTTATGGTCATGTGAAGTTGGAGAAAGGTTTCGGTAATGGACCCAAGTTTGTTTGATGGATAATGCTATGAGTTTTGATATATTTATAGGTAATAATATTCTATATGGATAGTACATGTCATTTCATTTCTAGTGGTATGTGGAACATCACATAACTCCTCACGGTTAGGGAGTTATGGCCATGTGAAGTTGGAGAACCCTCATGAGTCATCTGGAAGCCCCAAAACGTCAAAGTAGTCAAAGTGGTTTAAGAGATTTTAGAAGGAAAATAATAAAGTGAAGTGATGAGTGTACTATAAGTCAAAGTGGATACAAAATAAATTATTTAAATAATAAAGTTAATGGAGAAATTACTAAGTGGACAAGTGGTTAGAAGTGGGTTAACCCTAAAATAAGGAAAGTGGGTTAAGATGGTTAAAAGGTAACCCCTTGAGGAAGCTAGATGAAAGTATAAATAAGAGTCACGGCTCTATAATTTTAATCACACTTGAGCATATTGAATATCTACAAGTGACTAAGGTAACCAAATTATATCTAAGACGAATTTCAGATGGAAGGTGAAGTAAAGAAGGCCAAAATTCAAGGGAGGATAAATTGTTTTGATGATGCTTTCTAAGGTATATTATTTATAGGTCATCTCACCATTTTCACAATAATGTTTTTTATAGAATGATTCAGACTGTGAAATTAAGAGGCCATTGAGGAAACATATCCAAATATTTTTGATATAAATTTCATCTTGTGGGTCGTTGTATTTTTGGAGTTACACGCCGTGGGAAATAGGGTTTGTGGATAGTCCTGAAACTAGTCTAAAACAAGTGTTTCAAGTAAAAACGTCATAACTTCTTCATAAAAGATCCAAATTCAGTAAGACCAAATGTATTGGTTATAGTACAATCTTTAGTATTCTATGTACAATTTTCAGATCCATACAACAAATATTTCGTGTGGGGCACGCTCTACAAGTTCGATCTCTAGAATAAGCCAAAATTCAACAAGGTATGCCATTTTTGCTATAACTCCTTTTGTGAGAGGTTCCAAGTAGTGAAATATGGAGGAATTGCATAAAATACACTGAATAACATTGTGTACCATTTTCATATCTTTATTCATTACATGTACATAGTTATTATTATTGCAAGTTAAGGTTTTTGACTAATCCAAAATTAGTCTTGTGAGACTAAAGTAAACTTTGATGAAAATTCTAGTCTCTTGTTGTTAAAGTTAAGGAAGGTTTGCAGGTATGTGATCATATAAACCAGGTCTGTTATAGAGTTACAAATCATATTTGGATGATTAAATTGATGAGGGATTTTGGTTGAGGTACATGTTGGGTACATGGTTGAGACAAGTGTTGATGAGTTGGCACATACATGAGGTTTATAGTTCATGATGTTGGTACATATTGATGAGTCATATTTTATGTGTATTTGATGCATGATTGATACATATTTTTTGCATGGTTGATGCACTCGTTGATGGTACATATTGAGGTACAAATTGGTGCATAGTTGATGCACTTGTTTATGGTACATGTTGATTATAGGTTGTTTGGACAGGTTATTGTGATAGGTTATTTGTACAGGTTTGATGCATGATTGATGCATTTGTTTATGGTACAGGCTGAGGTATGGTACACGTTGGAAAAATTTATTAGTACAGGTTGTTACAGGTTTATTACAGGTTGATTGGTATAGGTTTACAACAGTATATATTACAATGATAATGTGACAGTGGTCCCATCATTCTACTTCTACGTTAGGGCGGTTGGGAAGGGAAAGGAAAGGTGGTTGTTGCCACCTTCTGGTTGTAGCTGGAGAACATAGGGGGTTGTAGCCTCCTTCTGGTTGTATCCATAGAATTGGGGAGTTGGATCTTCCCTCAGGTTGTAGCCTGAGAAACTAGGGGGTTGTAGCCTCCTTCTGGTTGTAGCCAGATAATTTGGGAGTTGGAGCTTCCTTCAGGTTGTAGCATGATAAACTAGGGGGTTGGAGCCTCCTTCCAGCTGAAGCTGGGAAAAAAAGGAAGTTGGTGCTTCCAATGAATTTAATTCTTAAATACATATAAGAGAAAACATTTCATGGTTTTCTCCCTCTTTAGGTTTCCACGTAAAAACACTGGTGTACTTTGTATGTGTATGATTTCTCATTTGTTCATTGTTTATTTACTTTGAAACTATTGGATGATAATGCTACATTTATATAACACATGCATTTGTGGTTAAAAAGGATTGAATTGCTCTATTACTAATTCACCCCCCCTCTCAGTAATCCAACAATTGGTATCATAGCGGGTTCCTTCAGGAAACATTTTAACCACTGGAAGGAGATCATGGATTATTCTGAGAATGGAGTACCAATGTTTAATAGTCAGAATGGTTTAAAGTATGAGTTGTGGAGCAAAATGAAGAAAGTATTTTTACAGGCACATGAGAATTATATTTGGCTATCCGTTGTTATAGGATATGATAGTTCAAAAAGGGCAAAGACTACAGCCAAGAAGTAATTGAAGAAGAATACAAAAATAGCAATGAATTTCATCTGGGAAGGATTACCTAATCCAGTAAGAGAAAAGGTTGGTAAATGTTCATAAACCAAAGAAATTTGGGATAAGTTACATGAAATATATTCTATCACCCATCGTAGATTCATAAAATGCCAAAGAAGATGCAGATAGAGATCGAGAAGAATTATGTTCACCATGTCAAACAAATTCAAAAGATGAAGAGTACATAATCACCACAGGTATGTTGTTTTAATTTAATTGTGAAAATCGTGAACATCTTGAAATAGAATTCCATGAAGGAAATGAGACATAAAAACTAATTGAAAAGGAAGACAATAATGAAGCAGAATTGATTAGTGCTCTAGATGAAGTAAGAAAAGAAAACAAGTCACTCAAGAAAGAATTGATGAAACAAAAGGAAAGTGTTCACATTTTTTAAGAATAACATGTCATTGAGAACTTAAGAACTCAACTAGAATAAGCCAAAAAGATCAAAGAAACTCTTGAATATCAAAAGAAGTAATTGGAAGCCAACATAGTAGCACAAAAGGAAGAAGCCAAAATGAGAGAGAAGATATTGACAATTTGTTGGATTACTGAGAGGGCGGGTGAATCAGTAATAGAGAAATTTAATCCCTTTTAACCATATAATCCAAGTGTTATATCAATGGAGCATTATCATCCAATAACTGCAGAGTAAATAAGCAATGAACAAATGAACAATCATACACATACATAGTACACCAGTGTTTTACGTGGAAACCCAAATCGGGAGAAAACCACAAAATG
>SNQJ01S0027039.1:1776-24199 GCA_010110895.2 Picea sitchensis | reverse complement strand
AAGTATAAATAAGAGGCAAGGGTCTCTCATTCAAATCACACTTGAATATAATTGAATATCTATTTTTGTGAAAGGTTATTTGGGCAGGTATTATTGATAGAGAAAAATTGCAGCAAAAAAAGTGCGGCAGGAAAACTGTGGCAGAAAAAGTGCGGCAGAAAAATTGCAGCAGAAAAAGTGCGGCAAAAAAAGTGCAGTAGAAAAACTGCAGAAGAAAAAGTGCAACAGGAAAACTGCGGAAGAAAAAGTGTAGCAGGAAAAGTGCGGCAGAAAAATCATAGCAGGAAAAGTGCGGTAGAAAAACCGCAGTAGAAAAAGTGCGGCAGAAAAATCATGGCAGTGGATTCGCGACAGCAAAACCGTGGCAACAAAATGCTAAAAGAAGAAAAAAAGGTATGGTTCTCATATGTGTAGTGTTGAATTTATAAATCAATTTGAGTTGTTTCCATGTAAATATGTTGGATTCCCTCTTGGGAGTTTATTGCTTACTGTAGAGTTGATCCGAGGCAGATCTATTGAAGTTTAATATTGGTTCATGTTTGAGGGCTTACTGTTGAGGTATGTTCCTGAAGTTATTGGTACATATAGAGGTTGTATAACAATGAGTTTCTAGCACATGGTTTGAGGTACAGAATTGTGGTATAGTGTTCGAGGTATATGTGATCAGATCAGATTTGGATGATGAAATTGATGAGGGATTTTGGTTGAGGTACATGTTGGGTACATGGTTGAGACAAGTAGTAAATGAGTTGGCACATACATGGGGTGCATAGTTGATGATGTTGGTACATCTTGATGAGTGATAGGTTATGTGTATTTGATGCATGATTGGTACATGGTTGATGCACTCGTTGATGGTACATGTTGAGGTACAGGTTGGTGCATGGTTGATGCACTTGTTTATGGTACAGGTTGATTACAGGTTATTTATACAGGTTTGGTGCATGGTTGATGCATTTGTTTATGGTACAGGTTGAGGTACATGTTGGCACAAGTTATTGGTACAGGTTGTTACAGGTTGATTACAGGTTGATTGGTATATGTTTGCATCAATATATCTCACAATGATAGTGTGATAGTGGTTCCATCATTCTAGTTCTACGTTAGGGAGGTTGGACAGGGAAAGGAAATGTGGTTGTAGCCACCTTCCGGTTGTAGCCAGAGAACATAGGGGGTTGTATCCTCCTTCTGGTTGTATCCAGAGAATTGGGGAGGTGGATCTTCCCTCAGGTTGTAGCCTGAGAAACTAGGGGGTTGTAGCCTCCTTCTGGTTGTAGCCAGAGAATTGGGGAGTTGGATCTTCCTTCAGGTTGTAGCCTGAGAAACTAGGGGGTTGTAGCCTCCTTCCAATTGCAGTTGGAAAACAAAGGAAGTTGGTGCTTCCAATGAATGTAATTCTTAAAGACATATAAGAAAAAACATTCCGTGGTTTTCTCCTGCTTTGGGTTTCCACGTAAAAACATTGGTGTACTGTGTATGTGTATGATTGCTCATTTGTTCATTGTTTATTGTGTATTTACTCTACAACTATTGGATGATAATGCTACATTGATATAACACTTGCATTTTGTGGTTAAAAAGGATTGAATTGCTCTATTACTGATTCACCCTCCCTCTCAGTAATCCAACACTCTTGCCATCCCCACTCGTTTATTTTTCAATCCTCTTAGTTTCCTTTATTGACTCGATTTGCACAAATTGGATAGGAATTAGTATCGGTTCACCGTCCACTCTATTTATAAAACATATTATACAATATTCATTTTTAAAAAGCTAACTCTTCATATTACCTTGAGCCTCCATTGCATATCTTTAGTGATCCTATTCTAGGTATATCCCCTTGCATCGAGGGAGAGACAACCTAAAGTGAGAGAGGGTGTTGTTATTGTCACAATGGACAATCCCTCTCAGTCAGTTCCCATAGGGTTGCACTTTTACTTTGGGGATTTATCACTTAGGTGCAACCTTGCACGGTAACATTTTGGTGCCTTTGTTGAGGATAAAGTGCACTTTTCATTATTTAATAGATCTGCTACATGAATCGATGAGGGTTTGTATTTAGAGATCATATTCTCATTTTGTGACTCCATTATTGAAGAAATTGTTGCTTATAAAGGCGAGAACATCCAACATAGTTGAAGACACATTTGAAGACTCATCTTAATGACTCCACAATTTTGGTATGAGATATGATGGATATGCATTTCTCATATTTTATATCAGCTACTCATGTTGAAGTTTTGAATTAAATATGCATGGCACCATCCTAAAGAGGATTTTGGGGAAAATTACTTAGCCCTTTGGATCTTTCATGC
Source organism: Picea sitchensis (assembly GCA_010110895.2). Lineage (NCBI taxonomy): Eukaryota > Viridiplantae > Streptophyta > Pinopsida > Pinales > Pinaceae > Picea > Picea sitchensis. The sequence continues at coordinate 21,884 of SNQJ01S0027039.1, read as the reverse complement.
GTTTATGAACGTCTTCATAAGCTCCATTATCAAGTCTGTGAAGAGCATGCTTCAAAGTTTCATGGATGCCCTCATCTAGCTTCAAAATTTATTGCATCCTTCATTAAGTTTATTGCAGATTTAATTATTGTCCATGAAGATATTATGATGAAAATGTTTACACTTTCCATGAAAGGTAAAAGTGTATGGAAATGGTATTATGATTTTAACCCAAAGGACATATCTTCATTTCCACAATTACTCAAAGAATTTTATAATTTTTTGGTCTATGATGAAGAGGAGCACGTTGTAGTATCACATGACAGACATATTTTTGTTGAGATTCATGCTAGAATGGGAGAAAAACTTGATGACTCAATACTAACATATGATAATAACCTTTCAAGTTCTCTTTTGGTTGAAATGTATGAAAAATTTGATGCATGTATGTCCTTGGGTGAATATATTGAAGAAAAAATTGGTGTGCTAGATCATGTGGAGCTTAGGAATGAATTGTATGAGGACGACTGACCTTCTTCTTCATCCAAAGAGCCACTCTTGCATGATATTTTAGATACAAATGATGATGATATGGATTGGATCATTATAATATTTTTTTATCTATCTCAATGCTTTCAGAGTGGAAAAAAATGAAGGAATCAAATTGCAGGGTCATTTTAACGGGAGGTCCCAATTTGGAAAATTGGGGTTCGAAACCTTCCTGATCCATTTTGAGGAATAAAATGGAAATTTTTAAGGTTGAAACTTTCCCATCTTTGGCTAGGGTCCCTTGACGTTGACCTACATTAAGATACCTTTCCATTGGCACAAAAATCACGTCAATTAGAGTTCGTATGCAAATGTTATACCTCCTACAATTTGACCTACTATGTTGACCACCAGGCTACAAAAGAATGCCATGTCATCCCCCGTTACTCACACGTACGGGATAGCCATGTATGGAATTTCATGTGCCTACTTTAATCCGTATAAATCCTTATTCAATATGCACACATTCATCTCCCTGTCATGTACCTCGAACCCTTGTGGCTTCTCCACATATACTTCCTCTTTTATTTCACCATTCAAGAAGGTTGTCTTCACATCCATCTGATGCACCTTCCATTTCATTACTGTGACCAACAAAAGTATAGTCCTAATCGAGGTATATCTCACCATGGGATAAAATTTTTCCTCATAGCCAATGCCCTCCTTCTGAGAGAATCCTCAAGCCAAAAATCTAGCCTTATACTTTTTAATACTTCCATCAGTTGCATGTTTTGTTTTGTAGATCCATTTTGAACTTACTATTGATTTCTCCTTCTGTTTGGGGACCACATCCTAGACATCATTCTTTACTTTGGACTGATATTCCTCCCCCATGGCATCCTTCCATACCATCTTTTCTGCATCCTCTTCATAACTGGAAGGTTCTGCATCCATGATATCACACAAACATGCCACATAGCTGCAATATGGTTTTAACTTCTTACTTTCCCTGAGATATTTTTCTGGGAAACCATATATTTTTGCATCTCTTATGGGATCCTATGCCCAATCTCGTCTTCTCTTGCAAGAAGGAATCTTTGCTGGCCTCTAAGGTTCTGCCATGTCATTATCCTTATGAATGACTTTCTATCGTTCAACTACTTCTACCTCTGGAACTCTAGTAACTTCATTATCCTCCTCATGAACCTCTTTTGCACAGTCTTGTTTTGATTTTTTGAAAGCTCCACTTTCATCAAAAGTGACATCTCGGCTAATCTCAACTTTCCTGTGACCGAGAATATATATCCTGTAAGCCTTCGATGTGTCATTGTAACCAAAAAATATGCCATTCTTTCTGGATGGATCCATTTTTTTCCTCTTTTCCTTGGGGACATGCACAAATACGGGTCAACCAAATAACCTTAGATGGCTGACTTTCGACTTCTGTTTTGGAAACATCTCCTATGGTGTATTTTTTTCAAGTACTTTGTGGGGACTTCTATTCTACATGTACACTACAGTCTTTGCTTCTTCTTCCCACAAATTCATAGGTAGATCTTGATCATGGATCATAGCCTTCACTGCTTCCATGATCGTCTGATTCTTCCTTTCTTCTACTCCATTCTGCTGAGGATTGTAGGGAGTAGAAAGCTTCCTCTTAATCCCAATTTCCTTGCAATATTATTTGAATTACTCTGAAGTGAATTCTCCTCCATTATCTGTTCATAAGGTTTTTATCTTCCGCTCTGTTAGGTTTTCTACCAGTGCTTTAAATTCTTTGAATTTTCCAAACACTTCATTCTTTTCCTTCAACAAATAGATCCAAGTTTTACGTGAGTAATCATCAATAAAATACACATAATATACATACCCTCTTACTCAAGTTGCTGACATCGATCCACACACATTCGAGTGCATAATGTCCAATACTCTTTTGGCTCTGCTATCATCGTTGGAAAAGGAGTGCTTCATGTTCTTGCCTTGTGCACATCCTTTGCACACACCATCTTGTTTTTCCTGGATCTTTGGTAGTCCCATCACCATCTTGCTCACACCCAGTAGGGCCTTGTAATGTAGGTGAGAAAATATCCTATGCCATAATTCACTGGGATTCATAGTGTTGTGAATTAATGCCTAATTTTATCGCCCTTTCAATTTGTAGAGTCCTCCCTCTTGAACTCCAATCACCACAACATCATCAAAAGTCTTCCCTCTAGGCCACATAAGAACTTGTCCATCGAAAAATGCAACTCTATAACCCTTCTCATCCAATGTTGAAATCGAGAGAAGGTTCTTCTTCAATCCTGGAACATATAGAACTTCCTTCATCTTCATTGGATTTCCTGATTCTAACTTGTAGAAGGCTTCTCCTACTCCTTTGATCAGATACTGATAGTCATCTCCCAATTTTACCTTGTGCGGTGAATCCTTATGAATAAGGTTATAAAGGAGTCTTTATAACCTGCCATGTTCTTGGAAGCACCACTGTCCACCAACCAAATGTCACTTCCATGAGTGACAGTTCCTGTAAGGGCTAAGATAAGAACATACTTCTCATCACTTGATTCATATTCCTTTGCAAACTTATTGGGTGGCTCATCATCTTCAAATGTATGAACATGATGCCTTTTACCTCCTTTCTTTTCCCTTGATATTTGAATGAGGGAACAATTCCTAGCAATGTGTTCCATTTTTTGACAACAAAAACATTTAATATTTGGGTTATTTCTTCGGCCCTTCTGAAACTTCTTGGGTGAGGAGGGTTCTTTCTTACTCTTTCCTTTCCTGGTGTGGACGGCTAGGGCTTGATCATCATTTTTCATCTTCTCTTCTCTTGTTTCCATCCTTGCTTCTTATTGGTTTCAATTTTCCCATAGCCTACTGAACTTGGGTAACTTCCTTCTTGAGCATATCCCTTGAATAAATGAATCCCATGACCTTGGGAGGCCATTCAAGGTGGTCATCACCATTTATTCTAAATTCACCGTATCACCAATGGCTTCTACCTGCTCCCTAATTTGGTTCACTCTTGAGAAGTAAGAGTGGATGTTTTTTGAATTCTGCATGCTCACGTTCTTTAATTGAGTTCACAAGGTCATTCTTCAGTTGATGTTGTTTCCTTCAAACATTCGGGTTAAAGAATCCATCATTTATTTTAGAGTGGATAATGAATATATGTGATGAATAAGATGGTCCTTAATGGAGTTTGCAATAATCCTCTTTGCTTTGACCATATCCTTCTTGTGATTTGCTTTAGCCTCATCTTCCCCTAGTTTTGAAACGTCTTCTTTAGTGAAATTCTGTAGATCATGTTCTTCTAGAAGGAGAGATACTTTGTATATACAGGCTCTGAAGTTTTCATCTCCCTCCAACTTCTCATGAATCTTGGTTCTAGTAGTCATCTTTCCCCTAAATCACAAATTTTGGATTCTGAAGATCTAATCCAGGGACAAGATGCACTCCAATAGGGCACACTTGCCGGTGGTCTTTTCTTGTCCAGAAACCACTCCTATCAAGAAAAATGGCTCCTTTTGTCTTCTATATCTTTGAATTGTCTTCTATTCATGCCTACTTTGATACCATGTTATAATTTTAGAAGTTACAGTTATCTTCTTTAACATTCATTAACAATTGTATGTAATAGGATCACTGAAAGATAATCAATAACATAACATAAGATATATCCTGGGAAACCCTCATGGGGGAGAAAAGCCAACAACCAATTCTTCAATATAGATTCCTTCAACTAGTACAATGTCACATTATAGATCTCCACAAATAGACCAAGACCAAGAAACAAAGACCTCCTGCGCTAGACCTCCGTTGCTATGCTCCAAATACACAAGAGAAGGCGATTTGTGTGTGTATACAAATGAGAGGAAATCAACCTCTATTTATATACATAACTTGACTCCTGAAAAGACGCAACCCTAAGAGGGGCCGTTTTGACTTTTTCAATAAGGATAACAATAAAATAATAATTTCTTTTGAGCCGATTTCTACAATAATATTACAATAACCTTCTCAGGGTTTGACCAATACAAATACAAAAGAATATCTTCTGTAGTTACATCAAAATATCAACATAACTCACAGCAGTGCATGCCCTCCTTGGCATGGCATTAATATTTATTCTCATTCTCATGAGTTCACTTCAAATTTCATCCTAACAATGATGATTTTTTTGGCATGTATTTAGTTCAATTTGTATGTATCCTTGTTTTGGTTCATAACCAGACATAAGGGAAGATATCATGGTGTTTATGAGATGATTTAGTGGTTGCAATGGCTATTTGATTTCACATAGCATGTTCATATTCCTATGTTATATTAGGGTAGCAACAATAAGCTCAAATCATGAACATTGTGAGCTTGTGATGTGGGCCTATGGGATGAGAGTCTTAACCAATCCTTCCACATGTTTTACTTCCTTCTTATGACATGATATAGTAGTATGCTGGAGATATGAGGTTATCATGCACTCTCAAGAAGAGTGTAAGTCCCTATATGGAGTCATATGTTACCCCTCATGTAGCATGAGGATTGTCCCAGGTTGAATACCCCACCCAACTAGGCTATATATAGAGGATATTTTGATTTGGAGCCAAGGTTTTGGTGCTTTGATGCATATTTGCTTATTTATTATCACCTTTTGTTGGAGGATTGCATCTTGCACTTGTGGAGTGTTTAGTGCCTTCATGGGGTTTTGCTTAACATAATACACTATTGATTAACCCCTGGCACATTCGTGGAAGGAATACCCATCAACAAAGGGTTTTCCTAAGTAATATTGGTTATTTGTTGCTACTTGATGTTGAGTATTGGTGGCTTGATGTGTTTACATGGTTTCCATAAGTTTCATGGCTCATTATTGGATTATATGGTTTGTTACTTGGCACCTTGAGTGAGAACTCTAACCCTCATGGAACACATGTCTAAAATTCTCACCTTGGGGGCATGATGGTCATTTGATAGCTAAAATGATTTCTTATATTAGTTTCTTGTCTAAGGTGCCACTCATGTCCTCTTGTTTTTAACTATTTCATATATTTTTGGGGCATTTATTGAAAGAATTCTACTTTGGCATACTATCCCAGGGCACCCTTCTTATTTTATGGTATTTGGTCATCGAACTTGGTCAAGCTCTCATGTGTTCACACCGTTTTATAGAGCTCTCAAGCCTCATTTACTATTTTGAGCATGTAATGGGTATTTTGGCATGGTTGACTCCTTAAAATAGTGGAGTGCTCTCCCTTTTATGGCCTACTTGGCACATTTATTGATGAATACATAACTACCCATACACATTATTCTAGGTCACTCTACCTTTGTACCCTTAATTTTGAGAGAATTTGATGCTTTGGCACATGGTTTGAGGACATTTCATGCTTGCATTGGAGATCATCACACTTTCCATGCATATTCCCCTAGGACACATGGTTTATGGCATTAGTTGGATGAGTTATGGTGATTGCTACACATAGGCCTAACTTACTTGACACATTATATGAGGTCATACCACCTATTAGAGATTAATTTAACGAACATGTGGATCATCTTTCACATCTTTCTAAGGTATTTTCTTAAGGGATGCGATGTTAAACTTATTATAGAAAATTCCCTAGTACTTTTATGCTATTTTGGGCATCTTTTGGTGTTATTGTGATGTTGAATTCCTTGTTTGTTGGAGTTCTCCTTATTACTACTCAAACTCTATCCTAAGGGAAAATACCTAAACCAACGAGAGAGATAAGGAGCAACTACTAGGAAATCCATCCACTGTCACCTCAATGGCATTGTCTCTTGCTTTTAGGCTAAGAAAGGAAAATTCCTAATCGAAGGGCAGTGTCCCTAATGGCTAATCAAGCTAGGGTCATTGTGTAGAAAGGGGAGCTTGGCTTGACTAGTGGTTGGATATCACTACTTACTCTTAAGTCTGAGTCCAAATTGAAGTATGTAGGTAGTTTATTAAACAAGCTTTGAATGAATTCTACTTGATTGTACTAGAAAATTAATTGAAATGGTGTTGTATATAAGTGAACTGAACTATGCTCAATAAATTGTGTCAATAAATACTCATTTTACATGTAGAATATTGTGATTAAATTCAAATGATAAGGCACCATAAATTAGAGTGATGTGGCTTAAGAAAAATTATGTTGCTAACTTGAAACACATTCACATAGTTATGACAATTCTAGTTTAATAGTAGCAAAATGAAAGTCCATATTGTTATTTATAACTGATGATCAAACCATAGATGGAGTATCTTGTTTACATGTAAACCAAGCTTAATGATACTACCCTCATATCCTCAAAGATATTGCACCAGAATTTAAGCCAACTATTTGTTGTAGATACAGAGGTATGTATATCTCTTCATAGTACCATGTGTAGGTGCTAAGCATGTCCAGAAAGACTTGAGATATGTTCCACTTACAACATTTAAAGAGCCATCAACCGATCATAATTCCAATGCATATTAACCATTGATATCATACATATGATTGAGAGATTTCAACCATAAAATTTTAGATACCCACGATGCCTTTATAACATTTGGAGTGAGCTAGCACTGTACATACATCAAATTAAGTAGAATGATTACTACAAGAAGTGTGCACCAACGAGAAATACTCAACTTTGTGTTTAAGGTGTGATTAGAGATGTTTGCAAAACCATAAATATTAAGCAATAATCTTGTGAACAATAAAATAACTGATTTTCAGTAGGTTCATTAGCCTCAAATATTAGATCATTTTGTAGTAATGTGCATCGATCGGTGAAAGGAAAGGATCAAGGTTACATATGTATCAAACACATGAAAAATAATGAGATTTCATACCATGCATTGACCATCAATGATGAGATAACTAATATTGATCACAGAGTTTGCACAACAGGAAACAACCAAGGTGCTTATGTTACCACTTAAACCATGAAGAATATGTAGTAAATATATATTGTCACACTTCAATAAAACCAGGTTGTCCCCCAAACTGATGTGTCAATTTACTTAAGGGTATGCATAAAGACATCAAATATATATTAATGTTTTCAAAGATGATGCATTAAGGTAATATTTGATCATTCACACAAACCACAAACCCTTATTGATTGTGTTAATGAGCTAGAGTCTCCAATTGTATCATGCATTCATGTGCTCACATAAGTGTTTGAAAGTATTGCTAAGCCACATATATACACCATGAATCGTTTCATATCTAAATGATGAGTTTAGAACCAAGGTGTTAGCCTCCAAAATGGTATTAAGTGTTTCAAATATAGGTCATTTGGTTTAATGAGTGAAACATTGCACCATTTATCACATATAATGAATTATTTTAGAGTGTGAAGATCATGAAAAATGACCTAACGTGGGAACATTGTGTTGTATAATACCCAAAAAGTAACATAAACTCACATACCATCGACTTGATCATGAAAGTATTGGTTGAATGCATCTATTCATTACTTTAGGTATTAGGAGTGTGTGAGATGTCAAACGTTGCAAGAATATCAAGTTTCAAGCCGAGACATCATATCAACTTCATAAAATCCATGAATGATAGTAAGCTTATTCACCAAGTGCTAATGATTCATCATAAGTTTTCCAACTTTAAACTCAAGTAGAGATGTGTAAAATAAGTTCATTAAATCTCATTCAAAGTGATGGGTTATATCCATGAATATAGGCAAGTTAAACTAGCTCTACAACCAAACTTATGCCAACTTCAGAAATGTATCATGAAAGACTAGTTAGCATTGATAAAGATCCAAGCTAGTTAAAACATAATAGTTTAAATAAACTTAGATCTAGCAACCTAGTCAAATAGATCAAGCAATGAAACCCTAGGTTGCAAAACAAACAAAAAGGAAAAGATTAAATTTTAAATTTTTTGAGAGAAAAGAAAATAAAATACTAGTGCCTAAATCCTATTGGGCTATGGAGTAAACCAATACTCCTTGAATCTTAGTTCTTGTAGAGAATATTGGGATTCTAGGCAACTTTAGGGTGTACCTGAAAAATTTCCCCAAGAAGGTATTGGTGCTCCAAGATCTAGATGGGGATAGGAGTGTGTTACTAGCTCCTTAAGTAGCAAGGGGTAGCCTCTACACTATCATGGTGGTAGAGTTGGAAAGAAAATGAAGATTTTACAAAATCAATACTCTAGTATAGATATAGAAAACTAAAGACTATAAGGAAAACCTTTACCTTATGAATCTCCTCCACTATAACACTTTGTTCCTCTTGTGGCTCTTAGCTAGCTTTCTCAATCCATCTTCAATTGTTATAAGTAAAACCCTCTTTCTAGATCCCTCACAAGAATTTACCCAAGAAATACTAAGATAAAACAAATAACACAAATAGAAATGAGTCAAATGATATCCTTTATTCTCCAAACTATAATTACAAATAAGGGAAACACCTTGTTTATACAAGAGAGACACCCTTCTATAATTAAGTGTAGAAAACCATGGGTAGATACAATACCATGTGAAAAAATAAGGGGCACAAGAAAACATGGGTCAAAATCACGGGAAATGCTCAAGTAGTTACAATAAAATTCCCAAATTGAGGGGAGCCCTCATAAAATAGTGAAAATATGACCAAGATACCACATGTGTGGTCCATATGAGTGTAGAAAGAGGTGCACCCTCATAGTGGTAGAGTTGGAAAGAAAATGAAGCTTTTCCAAACTCAATACTCTGGTCTAGATATAGAAAACTAAAGACTATAAGGAAAAAATTTACCTTATGAAGCTCCTCCACTATAACACTTTGCTCCTCTTATGGCTCTTAGCTATATTTCTCAATCCATCTTCAACCGTTATAAGTAAAACCCTCTTGATAAATCCCTCACAAGAATTTACTCAATAAATAATAAGTTAAAGCCAATAATATATATAGAAATGAGTCAAATGATATCCTTAATTATCCAAACTCTAATCACAAATAAGAGAAAAACCTTCTTTATAGAGGAGAGGCACCCTTCTATAATTAAGTGTAGAAAAGCACGGGCATATACAATACCATGTGAAAAAATAAGGGGCACAAGAAACCATGGGAAATACTCAAGTAGTTACAATAAAATCCCCAAATTGAGGGGCTCCCTCATAAAATAGTGAGAATATGACCAAGATACCACATGTGTGGTCCATATGAGTGTATAAAGAGGTGCACCCTCCTCTAGATGCTCAATTAGTCAACAATGGTCCAGGAAAGAGGTGCCCTCTTAAAATAATCCATGAAGTAAGGNCATAAAATAGTGAGAATATGACCAAGATACCACATGTGTGGTCCATATGAGTGTATAAAGAGGTGCACCCTCCTCTAGATGCTCAATTAGTCAACAATGGTCCAGGAAAGAGGTGCCCTCTTAAAATAATCCATGAAGTAAGGCTCCAACACATACGAGTGTAGAATAGACAACCAAAGTAGAGTGTTCCCTTCTAAGAGGAGAGAGGAGTGGCACATGTGACTCAAATCAAGGTACATCATCAAGTGTACGAGGTCCAAAAGGAAATAACCAACTCACCCACATGTAACTAAATGTAAAAACTTGGTCCATTCCCTATAACAACCTGGTCCAAGTCTATAACAACCTGTGAGAACTTGGTCCAACTTGTAACACCCCGCTCTTGTGAGCACATGTTATTGAATTATTCTTTGAGGACACTTGCATGCAAGTGATCCGATTTTAGTATATGGTTGTTTGTTCGCTTATGGATTCTTATGATGATGTTGATGGATTATGATGTTATGTTATTTGATATCTATGTATTGACATATGCTATTGACAAGTTTCCCCTGAGTGTGCAGGACACTTGATAGATTGAGGATGTCGATGGAATCAATGGACCTCCTTGGACTCTAGATCGAGTCAGGGAGTGGATTTTATTGGTTTGAGTATTTTATTTATGCATATGTGACATATGATCGGGTATATTATGATGTTGTTTATGGATCATTAACAATGTTTCGTTGATGGATGTAGGCTGGCGATGGCTTGCTAATAAAACTCACATAAGGAGTAAAGGGGCCATGCACACCAACCAAATATTTAGGGAGAGGTGTGGAAACATCCCTGGCACAACTTACTAGAACTCCCACTATGGATTGAATTGTAGGTTAACAATTACCTAATTTGAGAGATCCATGATGCCGTGAGGGCAGACTGAGACAGTCGCTCACGAATATTCTAAGGGGCGCGTAGTAAGGTAGGGTCCTTATTTCTTAGAGGCCCTTAGTCTCTCACAAGGTCGCTTGAATGGAGTATTGACTCCAAGGGTTGGACAACTACCAAAACCAGTCAAAGGAGAGTGGTACCCTTGGAGCACAGAGTGCGTCTTGAAGGGCACATCATGTAATTAAAATATGAATCAAAGGTGAGTGACACCCTTGGAGCACAGAGTGCGTCCTGAAGGGCATGTTGCAGTAATAAAAAAGCGAGTCAATGAATCTAGGTGGCCTAGAAAACTTTGAGTGAATGTTAAACCTGTAAAATCTTGAGCACCGTCGAATTAATTAATTAATTAAACACCGAATTTATTAATCATAATCCCTAATGGTATAAGCTTTTGCATATAAAAATTTAACTAAGCCTAAGTCTAAGTTAACGAGAGGAAAAAAACTAAATTACAAATTAGATGAAATAAGAAAAAGGTAAACCAACTTAAGAGATTAAGAGAGATAAAATAAATCTAAAAAATTTAATACAATACACATGTATGCATAAAATACCAAATTAGAAATTAAAATAAGAAACGAATAAAGCGTACAAGAATGTGTAAGCATAGAAAGGTATCTAGAGTCTAGTCTAACTAGAGAACATTCCTATTTTAACTCAACTCTGTTTTAGAAAGGTGTCAGTCATAAATGGGAAATAAAGGGAATAAAGGGACAACTAGGAGTGATTTTAGGAGTGATTTTAGGATGGGTGAGGGAAATTGACATTTAATTAAATTAAATTATGGATTTATTGGTGAAACTAAGGGAATAAGTGACAAGTGTATGGGGGGAATAATTCCTAATTAAATTAAAAAAAAAACTGAATTAAATGTGAAAATGACAAGTTGTCACTAAGAAAATTCTATAAAGCGATTGGCTGAATTGAGGGATGGATGATCACTGTTTATGAGTAAGGTTATGCTATAGAAATTTTGACTAGTTTTACTTGTGAGATTTGGAATACCCAGCTCAAGAGAGAGAGAGAGTGGTGGCTCTACCTTGCGAGGCGAGCTGGGAGCTAGAGGAGTTCTGGTTGTGTGCGTGCATGGCCCCTTTGCGGCTTGGGGGGCTAAGGGGGAAGAAGAATACCCCTTGCATTGGCTTGGAGGTACCAGTGAAGTCTCCATGATTAGTAAGTGAGGAGTTGGACAGAGCGCAAGCACGGTAGAACATATTCGAATTCCCGTCTTCGGTCACGATACTCTCTTGAGGATTATAATTGCAAAATTTTAAATTGTAATGAGTTTTAGAATTTGCCAAGAACCGTGATAAAAAACATTTGATGTATAGATCACTGGGAGGGATCTCAGTTCCTTATTTTCCTACTAGATGTTGAGGCTTAGTTCGTATGATGATTCTTGTTATGCTTGTTATTTTTACTATGAAACCTCAACGAGAATACCTTTTTGTTTCTCTGTGATTTCTTTTTCTCAACGATTTGACTCATTGTATTCACCTCTGCGTTTTATTCTATGCTCAACGATTTTTTTTCGGACTCAGTGGTTATTTCATTCTTTGCGTTTTTGGATCCAAGGGCTCTGCACCTTCACTCTTTTTCCCAGCTAAAATTTTCTTGATCTCTGCATGTGTGTTGGGAGGAAACACTCTACGTTTACACCTTTTTCCTTGGCGATTTTATGCATTTAAAGGTACCCTGTGTGTTGGGGTAAACCTCCCTTCGTTTCTTTGGAAAACTCTGCGTTTTGCGACTGTTGTTGTCCCTACTCGCTTCTTACTTGCCCAACGACTTAGCTCATTTTTTGCTCTGTGTCTTATTGAGGGTTAAGGCTCAACGACTTCACACTGTTGCCCAACGCATTTACATCACTATCCTCCACGAAATTCATAGAGTTCCCTCCTGGCGTTTTATTTCCTTGATTTATCTATGTGTATGGAAACTAAATTTCGCCCAAATTAGAGTTCCCTCTTGGCGTTTTACTTCTATGATTTATCTCTGCGATTTTCATTTTCCCTATGCGAATTGAATGTACCTCTGTGATTGTTTAATGGATTTGAATCCTTTGCTAATTTCCTAATATCTTTGCGATTTTCTTTTGCCCGATGCGAATTGTATGTATCCTCTACAATTGCTTAATGGATTTTAAATCCACTGCTTATTTCCTAAGATCTTTGTGATTTTCTTTTGCCATATACGAATTGTATGTAAGCTCTGCAATTGCTTAATAGATTTTAAATCCTTTGCTAATTTCATAAGATCTCTGTGATTTTTTTCTGCCCTTGCCCATAGATTTGGTATTCCTTCTTCACTGCATCTTTCTTGTGATCAAATCACTGCGATTTTCTTGAGATCTAATCACTGCGTTCTCTTTTAAAACCATTCTCCCAACATTTAAACCAAACTTTGMATMTTTTTACAGGTTCACAGAGTGTAATCTTTGACTATGTTCTCATTTAAAACAATTTGCCCAACATTTAAACTAAACTCTGCGTCTTTTAAAGGTTTTCCGGAGTGAAATCTTGCSTCTGCGTTTATCTTAAAATCATCGACGTTTTTCTTATGGMTGGAGTTTCCCAGCGAAATAATAAACTCACTYAGTTTTCTTTGAGTTTGTGGTGGAAGTTGACTGCATTTTTCCATGAGGAAAACTGCTCCCTATTGGTCCGRGATCCTTTCATTTTTATTAGTATTTATTAGTATTTATCTATTTAATTTCTTTGTTCACATTTTGAAGTGATTTYCACAATGATGGAGTACTGCTAAACACATTTGTATAATAATAAAACATGCACTCTATATCATTTATTTAGTTAAGGTTATTTAAGCTCATTATGTTATGTGTATGAAATATGAAAAATAGTGGCACGATACCATTCTAYGAAAGGTAATCATTTCATCCATTRTGGCTTTTATCATATTTAAAGCAATAAAGACATTAGAGACAACCTTTTAGATTTTYCASAATTCCAATTTGTCAATTTGATTGGAGATAATAACAAGGGTTCCGAGTCACTTGAGTATCCCAACAACAAAATTGGGTCTCTCTCACATCTTGGGGTTCTTGAAGTTTTTAAAATGTTTCCATGAGTGTTTCAACGACTATGCTTCTTGAAAAATATTTATGTTTGATGGATGGAGTATATATATCTCTAGCGCCATTAAAAACAAGTTGAATACTCTTGTGCCTGTAGATTAATAATGACATTTGTTTGATTAAGCCTTTGTGATCTCTAGCGCCATTAAAAATAAGTTGATTACTCTTGCACCGTTTATTATGTTGATGTATGATTGTTTTAAGTTTGTTTACTCTTGCGTCAATTATTTGTTGATGTGTAAATGATTAAGTGAATGGATTAATTGTGCGTGTCGAATGATATTGATTTATGTTTAACCCGATAATTAGGTCATGCACACACCTTGAAAATAATGTTGATTATTGTTGAATTCAATGATTGATTAATCACACGCTTTGATGTATAGTAGATGTTTTCTTTTGGGCCTTGAATATAAAATAAAGTTCATTACATTACGCCTTAACTTATGTAGTTATATGATTGTTTTAGTGATTGAATTCACTTGCGCCTTGGAATTTATGTGATGGGTTATAGAGCAATAATGCGCCAATGATTATCGTTGATGTTGTTGATTTAGCTAGTTGTTTTTTGGACTTGATAGTGTTAGTGGGATGTAGACACCTCCTTGTTCCCCAGAACAATCAACAGCCCCAAGACCTTAAATGGTCAAAATCAATCAGATGAATCTTGGGCTTGAGTGTTGCTTATGTGTCTTGGAGGTCCTAACCTTGCAGGGTAGGTAGGGTGGGTAGTTTCTCTGTGTTATCTTGTGATGAGTTGATCTTGTGTCACCATTTATGTTACTTGTTGATTGTGTCGTTAGCTAATACAATGATGTGTTAATTATGTGTTGTTACTAATTTTGATTGATGCATTGGTTACGTCATTATGGATTGCAATTATGAGTCACTTGTAATGATTTTATTATGATGTCATTGATTAGGCGTTGCTGTTATTTATGTGTTGATGTTAATTTCCTAATGCTAAAAAAAAATAAAAAAAACATTTTTACCCTTTGTGCTTCACTTTCCTAGTCATAACCCAGGGGTCATTACATATGGTATCAAAGCGGGTTCAACCCCACGACTTGGGATCATTACACCTTCCATTGTATCAAACACTTGATTAATAACTTATCGCTAACTAGATTGAATTGTGTCCCTGCAAGTAATCATGGTTAGAGGACGTCACGAAGGTAGACAACGTGGTGCTAGGGGAGGATGTACGACGCCTCCAGTAGCATCCATGCTAGAGGGGTCTAACCCCCAAGGAGAAGAAAAAGTCATTGGGCAGGAGACTATTGTTGTGGGGGATGTGGTTGGGTTGATGAGGTCCTTTCAGAGGATGTCAGAGACCTTGATTAATCGACTAGAACATGTTGAAGAATTTGAGAAGGTAAAGTTTCCCGAGTTCTTGGGTGCCACCGACGACGCAACCGCCGAGGCATGGTTGGAGAACATGTTAATGTGCTTCACACTTTGCGAATACACCTCCAATATGAAAGTCCACATGGAAGTCTTTCAACTGAAGGGGATCACTCTTCTATGGTGGAAGACACTCCTACCACAACTGAACATGGCCGTCGAAGACGTGTCATGGGAACTGTTTGAGGAATGGTTCCAAGAGCAATATTTGTCAGAGGAATTCATTGAGCAGCGGCTCAATGAGTTCAACGCCTTGCGACATGGTGGTTGTACGGTGCTCGAGTATGAGGCCCGATTCATGGAGCTGCTTAGGTATGCTCCACATATGAACGACGAGAAGCTCAAGGTCAACAAGTTTGTGTTCGGCCTTAACGTTAGAAATCGTGCAAAAGTGAGGATCCTAATGCCTCAGACATTGCATGATGTAGTCTAGAAGGTCCTCATAGCTGAGGAAGAGCTGATTGATGGGGGTCAGGGTAGGACTCCTGCGAGACCAACGAGACATGCAACATCTGGTGCAAAACAACATCAGACACCAGCTAGACATTCATCAGGGTATCGAGGTACTCCGAGAGTACCACGGTCACGACACCATGACGATCGACTCCTCAACAACATACTTCCTACAGAGTACCACAACACTAGTAACAATGTTGTCCGCATCAACAACAATTTAGGCCTGTTCAACAGAACATACCAGGGTTTCAGGATGGTGGGCCAACAGTTACTACTTCGGGAATCAGGAGTACTGGGCCAAAGACCAAATGTTGGACATATGGAGATCCACATTACCAACAATATTGTCCAGTTGAGAGGGCTAGAGCAGTCGTGTTAGCTGGACACACTACAGTTGGAGATTTGGGCAAGGCCCACCAGATTCATGCAGCTATGAACAATCGCTAGGTCGAGCACCAATCTACTGTGCTCGAGACGTCAGGTACCATCACTGACCAGACCTTTAGTATTTTGATAGATCCTAGTGCTACATAGTGCTTTATTTATGGTGCAACACTAAAAGTAATTAAGGTAAAGATAGTCGAACATGACGAGTTTAGCTACGTGGAAATGGCTTTGGGTGTCAAGAAGAAGGTTGGAGGAAAGGTTACGGATTGTAGCCTTAACCTGGGAGATTTTGTAACGAAGGCCAACCTATACGTCATGACCTTAGGATCTTATGACGTCGTGATCATTATGGACTGGTTGGAATCTCATGATGCGATACTCAAATGTAAGACTAAACAATTGAGTTTGACCGATGATGAAGGATAGAGACGAATGATTGTAGGAAGAAACCGGGGAGTTTCCTTAAAGTTCCTTTCTTCCCTACGACTACAAAAGAGCATGCACAAAGGATGCAATCTATATGAAATCTTAGCGCTAAAAGACAAGGATGAGGCAAAAGGGTTAGAAAACATTCTGGTAGTACGAGAGTTTGTTGACATGTTTTCAGAAGAGTTATTGGGTTTGCCGCTTGAAAGAGAATTGGAGTTTACAATCGACTTGAAATATGGAACTGAACTGATAGCAAGAGAGCCTTAATGGATGTCAACACCTGAGTTGCAGGAGTTGAAAATGCATCTGAAGGAGTTGTTGGACCTGGGACTTATACGTCCCAACGTGTCACCTTGGGGTGCGCCTGCTATTTTCATACGGAAGAAGGATGGGTCCTGGAGACTCTGTATTGACTACCGTCAATTGAACAAGGGAATGATCAAGAACCAATATCCATTGCCAATAATAGACGATTTGTTTGACCAAATGAAGGGCGCGACTATGTTTTCAAAGATCGACTTGAGATCAGGATACCACTAGTTACAGATCAAAGAGGAAGACATTCTTAAGATTGCATTCAAGACAAGGTTCGGGAATTACAAGTTTACCGTTTATACTGACAAACACCCCAGAGATATTTATGAGCTTGATGAATGGGGTGTTTTGCGAATACTTAGACAAGTTTTTTCAAGTATTCATTGATGACATATTGATATTTTCTCGGACAATGGAAGAACATGATGAACATTTGCGCTTGGTACTACAATGTTTATGAGAGAACAAATTATATGGGAAACTGTCGAAACACTCCTTTTATCAATCGAGGATTCATTATTTGGGGAATGTTATCTCCGACGAAGGAATTGTTTTAGATCCAACGAAGGTAGAGGCTATTATGGAATGGCCTGCACCAAAAAACATACTAGAAATACATAGCTTCATGGGTTTAGCAGGACATTATCGATGATTTGTTGAAGGTTTTTTGAAGATAGCAAATCCGATCATGAAATTGTAGAAGAAAAACAAGAAGTTTGTATGGACCGAGAAATGCGCGGAAGCATTTCGAAGGCTCAAGGAGATGTTGACAACAACACCGATACTAAAATTCCTCGACATGGATGAGGACTTCTTGGTATGCACAGATGCATCCAAGGAAGGCTTAGGCAGAGTCTTGATGCAAGACAATCAAGTGATCACTTACATCTCAACGAAATTAAGAAAGCACGAGGAGAACTACGCGATGCATGATTTTGAGTTGTTGGCCATTGTGTATTCCTTGAGAGTGTGGAGACACTACCTGATTGAATGAAAATTCGAACTGAAAACAGACCACTGTGGTTTGCAACATGTTTTTACGCAAAGTGACTTGAACACGCGTTAGAGGCGTTGGTTAGAAAATATCAACAAATATGATTTTGAGATTACTTACATAAAAGGAACAATGAATAGAGTGGCAGATGCATTGAGTCAGAGACCATGCATATTTTCGATGATACTTCTTCAGACGGATCTTTGAGAAAATATTCTAACTATACAATGCGACGATGATTGGTATAAAGAGGTTAAGAAAAATATCGGACAAGGCACCATGTTGGTACCAAAGTTTGAAGGATATGCATTGGACAATGACGGATTGATAAGGTATAATAACCAGATTTACGTACCGCCTAATGATGGATTGAGAAGTTTGATCTTAAGAGAAGCTCATAGAGTAGTGTACATGGCTCATCCAGGAGACACGAAGATGAGGGCATACCTTAAGCCCTTATTCTTCTGGAAAGGAATGAAGGCAGACATAGCTAGCTATGTGGCAAGGTGTTTAGAATGTCAGCAAGTGAAGGCTGAACATAGACATCCGATAGGATTACTACAACCACATGCTATTCTAGAATCAAAATGGGAGGTCATTTTGAGGGACTTTATTGTGGGATTTTCGCTGACGGCAAGGATGCACGACTCAATTTTCATGGTAGTTGACACTTCGACGAAGATTGCCCATTTTATTCCTGTGCATACGACATATGAGGAACCAAACATAGCTAGATTTTTTATTGATGAGATTGTGAGATTGCATGGTGTGCCTAAAAGAATCATATCTGATCGAGGATCGTTGTTTACAAGACGATTTTGGACTAGTTTCCAAGAGGCCTTGGGAACCCAAATTAACTTTAGTGCAACTTATCACCCTGATACAGATGGGCATATAGAAAGAACAAACCAAATATTGGAGGATATGTTGAATATGTACATGATGGACGAACATAAGCGTTGGGAAGAGTTCTTTCCACTGGTAGATTTTGCGTACAACAACAACTATCAAAGCACCATTAAGATGGTGCCATTTGAGTTTCTTTACGGGTGACCCTGTCAGACGCCTTTGAGATGGGATCGAATTGGGGATAGGGTCTTGGTAGGACTAGAAGCAATCCAAGAAATGGAAGAACAAACGAAAATGATAAGGCAAAGGATTAAAGAAGTGCAATATCGACAGAAGAGTTATGCCGATGCATGTCGTGTTGACTGTAGCTATGAAGTTGGTGATTGAGTCTTCTTGTGGGTGAAACCACACAAGAGTTCGATCAAGTTTGGAAAGGGTGCTAAACTCTCTCCTAGGTTTGTGGGACCTTTCGAAGTTGTGGAAAAGAAACGACCCATGGCCTATCGACTAACCTTGCCTGATTCTTTGAGGTGTATGCACGATGTTTTTCATGTTTCTATTTTGAAACATTATGTTAGTGATCCTACACATGTGATTGATATGAGTTCCTTGCAGGTGTCAGACGAGGGTACACTCACGATGGAGCCAATATGCATTCTGTACCAGTGCATTCGACAACTATGACGTTGAACAGTCAATCAGGTCAAGGTCCAGTGGGACAATTATAGTCCACACTCGGCTACCTGAGAGGACACATATGATATGTGACAACAATTTCCATATTTATTTGATAGTTATACATTTAGATAATGTAATATGCTTTATTTACTGCATATATATACTGTGAAACTTCGGGACGAAGTTTAAAACAAGAGGGTATGTATGTAACATCCTGCTCTTACGAGCACATGTTATTGACTTATTCTTTGAGGACACTTGCATGCAAGTGATCCGGTTTTAGTATATGGTTGTCTGTTCGCTTATGGATTCTTATGATGATGTTAAAGGATTATGATATTATGTTATTTAATATCTAGGGATTGACATATGCTATTTCCGAGTTTCCCCTGAGTGTGCATGACACTTGACAGATTGAGGATGACGATGGAATCAATGGACCTCCTTGGACTCTGGATCGAGTCAGGGAGTGGATTGTATTGGTTTGATTATTTTATTTATGCATATGTGACATATGATCGGGTATATTATGATGTCATTTATGGATCATTGACAATGTTTCATTGATGGATGCAGGCTGACGATGGATTTCTAATCAGACTCACATAAGGAGTAAAGGGGCCATGCACATCAAATAGATATTGAGGGAGAGGTGTGGCAACATCCCTAGCACAACCTACTAGCACTCTCGCCGTGGCTTGAATGGTAGGATAACGATTACCTAGTTTGAGATATCCATGATGCCGTGAGGGTAGCCTGAGACAGTCGCTCATGAAGATTCTAAGGGGCACGCAATAAGGTAGGTTCCTTATTCCTTAGAGGCCCTTATTCTCTCACAAGGTCAC
>SNQJ01S0027038.1:56990-69598 GCA_010110895.2 Picea sitchensis | reverse complement strand
CTTGTTGGATGTCAAGGGGCGACATAGAGTCAAGTATGTTTTTACTTCTACGCGCGCACACACCGTAAACACAAAAAAAAAAAAAATTGCACCTGTGTACTAGAATGGTTGTCGTAACGAGGCGGTTCGTTACAAATAGCTTGGTCTAAGGTCATTAGATAAATACCCAAGTCGTTTAAGTTATCTATCCCTGACGGGTTTAGTGGCTCCATTATCCAATTAAAAGAATCTCCTCTATAAAAGAGGGAGATGCAGGAATTTTTTTCCTAGATGGTTTTGTTTCCTAACTATCAGATTCCTAATATATATAATAGTTACTAAGTTATATTATTTTTACACTTTATACAAAGTTTACAAATTGTACATTTGTACCAGATTTCCTAGAAACCTTGTAAAACAAGATTTTTCATTATTTTATGAAACTAATATTAGGAAAATCTAATTTAAAATACAAACTATAAAAAAATACTACAAATTATAATCAAAATAGACTAAATGATTTTAAATATCATTAATTAAAGATAAACTCTAATGATCAAAGCAGTTTGAGTTAACTTGATAATAATGCTTTACATTCAAAATGAATCAAACTATTAGGGACCTAACCTACCTAACCCCTCTAGTGGGTAGAATAGTATATTTCCATGTAATAAAAGTCAATATTAATAAGGCCTAGAAATAAGGAGGAATAAGTCAATTGTAAGAAGACCTAATAGATGTTTCTAATTCTAGAATGATCTACCTCTAGATTTTTATTTTGGATAGATAGATTATAAGATTAAAGGGTATGCAAAGTTTTGTCTTGGATATTATTGTAATAGAGCTATGCTTTGTTGGAGGTTGCCCCCTCGAAGAGGAAAGTGAACATTGATATCATTAATCAAGGTGCTATTTCTGGTATTGTTCTGGTTATATCATTGTTGTTCTACCATTTCTAGCTAAAATATTTTTGTTCTGCATACTATTCTATATCTGGAATACTACAAGTGGTATCATAGCACTTTCCTCGACGTAAAATTGTGGGTTAATTTTTTTCCTGGTAGAGACATATTACAACGTCTTAAAGCTATATAGATTTTTCATTATGCTCATAAACCCATGGTCGGGGAGTAATAAATGCAAGAAATACAAGAGGTACTCAAGAGCACATATGTTGGCCACACTTGTAACCCTTGTTGGTATCCCTTCGAGTGGTAGTTCATTAGACAACACTTTTATATATATCGGTGTAGATCTCCTAAAGCCCTCCATAGATAAACCAATCGTCCACCTGACTGTTATAGTTCCACCAAGAAAAAAACTTGGGAAGATACTCTCTAGCACCTAGGTAGTTAGGTAGTATGGAGAAGGGAATGGTCTAGCCTCCATAGTTGGTGCCTTGAGATATTGGGCCAAGTACTATTGTTGTACCCCACACATATATCAGAGAGATATATCATAGGGAAAACCCTTTTATGTAGAAACCCTGAATACACTAGCCCTATCTGCATTCTGGTTGCAAAATTACTACAAATTTTTTCCTGTTAAGCATTTGGGCATTTTGTCACTACAGTATTATTCTGGTCGGAGTATAACTCCGTAGGAGTAAAAAATGAAAAACAAAAGAGTATAGTGGTCCCAACGGAACACTTATTTGGGACCTATCCCATTTTATTCCCCTTTTCTCCCTGATCGCAGTCATACCTTTCATTTTTAATCTTTTTTTCCAGTGGACCCGAACCCTTCTCGACTTCCCTATTTTTTCACCTATTCCATTATATTTCCCTTCTAGCCCTGATCGTCATGGTACCTATCAATTATAAGTCCTTTTTTTTTGTCCCACCCACCCATTTTTCATTACCCGCACTTCCCCTCTCTAAATGGCCACCACTCGCAACCAAGACATGCAAGCTTCCATCAATCAAGTGACATCTGAGATTGGATCTACCAATTACCTCCTTTCACAATTCAAGACCCAAGTCAAGCTCAAATTTGACACAATAGTAACCAACTTCATGACCCAATTTAACACCCTCAAGTCTATTTCCAACCAGTTGTTGAAGCACCCTTTTGGTCTTTCCTCCTCGGACCAAACCGATGTTGTTGATTCCTCTCATTCTCTACATTTTCAATCCAACTCCTTTCAGCGTGACCCCCATATTCCTTGCTTCGAGGTCAATAAATTTGATGGCTCTGATCCTACAGGTAGGGTCACTCAAATGGATCATTATTTTTATCTGCATGGTATTACTAATGAGGTGGAAAAACTTCACTATGTTATCCTCTATCTAGATCATGAATGATGGCAATGGTGGCATTAGCGTAAAAATTCATGTTAGTGGTAAATTTCCTGGACCCAGTTTGTTGCAGAGCTCTATGACCACTTTGACACAAAGACCTGCTATCTCGGTCATTTGACCAAGTTGAAACAGTCAGGCCATTTTTCCTTTCGAACCGAGGGTATGCCAAATGCTTTCTTCTGTGAATGCTTTATCAATGGCCTAAATGATGAAATCTGATCCTAGGTTCTCATGGCCCACTCTTATACTTGGTTGGAAGCTACTAAACGTGCTAAAGAGACCCAACAAGTTGTTTTTTCCCATAACAAAAAACCCTCTTTTGTTCCTCTCCCTTGACCCACTAATCCTAATCCCCCTGTCACTTCCCTCAAGGTACATAAATTAACTAGGGATGAAACAGTTGAACGCTAACTGAAGGGTCTTTTCTATAATTGTGATCAGAAATATTTTTCGGGGCACAAGTGTAAGGAACACAAAAATTTTATGGCCATTTCCTAAGATGTTCCCGACAAAGATGTGAGAGTTCCACTTGTTGAAGAGCCCTCCCTTCCCGATGCTATAGAGGAGCCCGCTGACCCACCTGAAATTGAACCACTCATTTCCTTGCATGCCCTCACTAGATTCTCTACTCCAAAAACCCTCAAGCTCATTGGCTATATTAAGAATATGAAGGTCATCATCCTTTTTTACAGTGGTAGCACCCACAATTTTATTCATCGCCGCATTTCCCAGAAAACCAATTTCTATATTCGTGTGGTCAAAATTTTCAAATCATGATAGCCAATGGTGGGTCCATGAAATGTGGTGGGCGTTTTGAAAATGTACGTCTTCAAATTTGAAATTACCACATGAAATATCATATTTTTTCCATCGAAATGGGCAGTTGTGACATGGTTCTAGGTGTGGAATGGTTACGCACTTTGTGTCCCATTCTTATGGATTTTAAGGAATTAACCATGCAATTCCAATAGAAGGGACAAATGTATCACTTCCAACGTCTCACAATTGTTTCTCCTAATATCATTAGTTCCCATCGTATGGAAAATATCCTCAAGAAAGGCCACTCTGGTATTTTTTCTCAATTTTATTCTATTCACGCGGTTGAGACACCCTTTGTGCATCCTAACCTCCAAGTTATTCTCTCCAAACACCAATCTATTTTTTCCACTCCTAAAGGGACTTCCTCCTTCTCGTGGTGTTCATGATCATTCCATACCCCTTGTTCTTGGAAGTCTTCCTCCCAATGTTCTCCCTTATCGTCATCTCTTTTCCCAAAAGAATTAAATTGAGAAAATAGTGTAGGAATTGCTACAAGTGGGTGTTATTCGCTCTAGTACTAGCCCTTATTCTTCTTCGATGGTCATGGTACTAAGGAAAGAAGGTACTTGGTGCATGTGTCCTGAATTTCATTCCTTCAATAAAATCATCATCAAGGAGAATTTTCCCATTCCTTTCATTGATGATCTCTTGGATGAGTTGAGTGGTGCTCAGTATTTCACCAAACTTGATCTGCATTCTAGCTACCACCGGATATGTATGCAAGATGTGGATATCCCCAAGACTGCCTTTTGAACTCATGAGGGTCCCTTTGGCCTATGTAATGCCCTCTCACATTCCAAATCATCATGAATCATATCATCCGTCATTTTCTCCATCATTTAGTTTTAGTTTTCTTTGATGATATTATCATATATAGTAAAACTTGGGAATCCCATATTTCCCATGTGGATCATATTCTTCATCCACTCTCTCAGCATCAACTTTTCCTCAAACACTCTAAATGTGCCTTTGGCACCTCGAAAGTCGAGTACTTGGGTCATATTGGTGGCAAGGCTGGTGTCCAGGTGGATCCTAAGAAGATTGAAGCAATGCAGGATTGGCCTCACCCCAAGACTATCAAAATATTGCATGGTTTTCTGGGTTTAATAGGCTATTATCGCAAGTTTTTTCAGAATTATGGAAATATTATGGCACCTCTCACTACTCTACTTGAAAAGAATGATTTCACTTGGACTCCTGCAACTGATCTGACCTTTCAAGCATTGAAGGATGCTATGTGCACTACTCTAGTCTTGGCCCTTCCTGATTTCACAAAGAAATTTGTCTTGGAATGTGATCACTCTGGGAGAGGAATTGGAGCAGTCCTTATGCAAGAGGGCAGATCTTTGGCCTTTACCAGCAAACAATTGTCAGAACTCCATTTGGTCCAATCAATCAATGAAAAGGAAATGTTGGCTATTCTTCATGCAGTAGATATCTGGCACCCTTATCTCTTGGGGAAACACTTCCAAATTAAGATAGATCATCGAATCCTCAAGTATTTTCTGGAGCAACGACCTTCCTCTCCAGAGAAACAAAAATAGGTAACTAAGCTCTTTGGATATGATTATGAGATCATTTACAAGAGAGGTAAATGAAATGTGGTTTCTCACGCTCTTTCTCAAAAATATGAAGATGAAGGGTCCATGTTATCCCTATCCTTCATTGTACCATATTGGCTCCAAGTTGTTCGCAAAGAATGGCTGCAAGATCCTAAAATTTTGCATCTAATCCAAAAATTGCAAGACAATTCTCCAGTTTACCCAGGGTACTCTTGACACAATGACGAGCTTTGTTAAAAAGGCCATTTGTATTTAAGTAAATAGTCACAATTTCAATCCACGATGTTTTCTGAGCTTCATGCTACTCCCAGAGTTGGGCACTCAAGGTTTACCAAAACCTTTGACAGGGTCAAACGTTCTTTATTTTGGGATGGTATGAAAAAGTACGTTCACACTTTTGTGGAAGAATGTGATGTTTTTCAATGTAACAAAGGAGAAACAATCAAATCCCCTAGCACACTCCAACCTATTCAGATTCCACCCACTATTTGGAGGGACATCTCTATGGATTTCATTGTGGGATTACATAATCAGGAAATAAGTCATTCATCATGGTGGTAGTTGATCATCTTTCCAAGTATGCTCATTTAAGTGTTGTTCAACTTCAATTTACTGCATCCATTGTGGCTCAAATTTCCATGGATCATATATTCAAGCTTCACAACATGCCTCATTCTATTGTTTCTGATCAAGACCCCACTTTCACAAACAATTTTTGGCAAGAACTGTTCAGGATATAGGTAACCTAATTGCATCTCATGACTGCCTATCATCCCCAGACTGATGGTCAAAGTGAAGTTGTCAACAAGTGTTTGGATACATATTTGAGGTGTTTTTCATCTAAAAGAAAAAATCAATGGGCTCAATGGTTACCATTAGTTGAATGGTGGCATAACACTTCTTACCATACAACTACTTGCATGATTCCTTTTGAAGAACTATATGGAAAAAAGACACCTTCTATTCTCTCCTACATGTGAGGTGTCTTGAAGGTTCAGGTGGTTGACCAAAAACATACAGTTTGAGAATATATTATCCATACCCTTAAAGAGAATTTGGTCATGGCTCAAAATCACATGAAGCAACAAGTCAATCAAGGTCGCTCATAATGTCAATTTGTTGAAGGAGACTAGGTATTTCTTCGACTGCAACCTTATAAACAAACTTCACTCAAGGCCAAACATCGTCAGAAACTGGCGCCCAAATTTTATGGTCCTTAAAAATTTCTCAATCCGTGGGACAAGTGGCCTGTCAGTTAGATTTTCCTAGTTCTTCTAAGCTCCATCCTGTTTTTTGTGTCTCCTACTTAAAGAAGGTGATTGGAACTAAGTGTTAAACTCAATCCCGCCTTCCCGAGTTGAATGAAGAATGATCCATTTGGTTGTATTCACAAGCAGTTTTGGACCAGCGTGAGCGTCGTCTTCTTCAGTGCACCATCAAGGAAGTGTTAGTCTAGTGGAAATATACAACTCCTGCAGATGCCACCTGGGATCTATTTAACATTCTGCAACAATTTCCTCATCTCAAGCCTCAAGGACCAGGATGATTTTAAGGGGGAGGGAATGTTAGGGACTTAACCTACCTAACCCTTCAAGTGGGTAGAATAATATATTTCCATGTAATAAAGGTCAATATTAATAAGGCCTAGCAATAACAAGGAAAAAATCAATTGTAAGAAGACCTAATAGAAGTTTTCGCTTCTAGAAGGATCTTCCTCTAGATTATTCTTTTAAATAGATAGATTTAGTATAAATAAGAGTAGATGGTATGAAATTTTTTTTATTGGATATTATTGTAATAGATCTCTACTTTACTGGAGGTTTCCCCCTCGAAGAGGCAAGTGAACATTGTTATGATTAATCAAGGTGCTCTTTCTGGTATTATTCTGGTATTGTTCTAGTTATATCATTGTTGTTCTATCATTTCTAGCTAAAATATTTATGTTCTACATACTATTCTATATCTTGATACAAAACAAACCAAATCATGTGACACCATAAATATTTCTAAGAGAATACAATAAAACCTATCCTCCTTAGGAGCAATGGTAAAATCTAATAATTGAATCATTTTCGTAAGGTTGTTAGTTATATTGTCCACCTGTAAGAAGAAATTCTATGATAGAAAATATTGCAATTCAAGAATAAAATAATTTTGGTGAAATAAATTCCAAGAAAATCAAATGAATTTCATATTGATAGGAAAAGGAAAAAATTATGTAATCAATTCTTAATTGGAAAAAATAATTTTAATTTCAATTGACAAAACAGATTTCACCAAAAGAAAATAATCAAACATATGTAATCTGCAAAAGAGAAATGCAACATTTTAGCACTAGAAGTCACCTCCGGATTGCATCGAAGGTAAGCCCAGTACCCATCAGGTTATATGTCATGGTTAATGGATTTAAAGAGGTCAAATGGGGCAGACTCAAGAGAGTATCGTTTTAACTCGGAAAACTGGGGCAGTATGCACAAGAAAATGAGGTCTTGATCAACTTCATACAGTAAGTTGTAGTAAGGGTGAGTAGGAGGAATAAATTGAGGAGAATATGTAAAGGTATACTCTGGACATCAGGTCTTCTAGCAGCCCGAGGAGGAAAAAATCTGAAAACAAGATCCTCTTGAATTCGAAGTTTCAGGAAACTAAAGAGCGTTAAAACAAAACTGCGATAAAAAATACATCACAACACAGCCATACCAATACATGTGAATCCTTAAATCATAGACACTTCAGTATTAGAGGCAAACCAGATGGAAAATGAAGCTGACTTTCATTAAACAAGAAGTATCACATCAAATTACATAACCAGATAACCAGAGTGTTTCATTAAAATTTTACAATACGGGAGCCTAGCTCAACCTTTGACCATTACAAAATATCCAAAATACATACATATACTCAAAAATTCGACCAACAGAGGCGTGCTCGAGCTTCTCATCCAATTCCATATGTCTATGTCATCTCAATCAGACTGCGCATGCAGTCTCCTCTACGCATGCCTTCTGTTGTGAGATGGAAACTTTGCTCTGCCAATCCTTTCTAGTTTTCCATTTATGTAGTGAGACGATGTCTCAATTGTTGCCTCACTTTCATGAACTGTCTGCATTGGGATCAGGATGGGTCACACTCTGAACTTCACCATCTGGATCTTTGTTGGATGCTTGCAGGGAGGACTTGGCAGGCAAACGTGGATGTTGATGATAGGGAGCTGACGAGATGACTGGGACTACATGGATGCCAAAATATCAAATCAAAACCTCGACTTAGGATAAACACCATTTGTCGGTTTCTAAGCCCCTTTTCTCACATTTTGACCAAGGTCCCACTTCCTTAGGGAAACGAACCCCCCCTTACAATAATATGTGTTAATATTAGGCTCAATGGGGGATAAATTCCTCCCTGCAAGGGTCTAAAATATTCAATAGTTCCACTCGCCCTTTTCATTGGGATATGGAGTCAAGCTCAAAACATCCAGCTGAGGAAATACAAGCCTACAAGAACACTATTCTAAAAATGAAATCAAAACACATGGGCTCCAAAGGAGCTTATTTATGTACATCCTAGACTAATTAATTTTTACATAATGCTAGGTGAAATCAAACTTCCACCATAGCCACTCAAGCAACTTCCTAGCTGTGAATATGTTTACTCTGTCAATGATTGATAACAAAGAATGCAACCATGATAGCAGAATGGTTACATTATTCATCTTTCCTCCTAATGATGAGGCCAGGATAAAGATGGGAGGATTCAGAACATGAAGGAAATACAACTCCATGTATTGCTTCATAGGCTCATAGGACAAGAAAAAAACTCCAGAAAATTTATAACAGGTAGCCTTCTCTGCTACACAACTGCTCACACATTGTTGGATTTATCTTGAAATCTTAGGTGGGTGAGAGGTTGATGAAGGTTGAATGACCTCAGACGATGGCTGCTCACTTACAGGCTCTGGACATAATATAAACTACCCCTTCTATTGTTCCTTTTCTTCTTTGTCTTCTCTGAAAACATCTGCTAATTGAGAGAAAGAAGTCTCTTCATGTGTATCCAAGGATGGATCTTTCTCTCTGTCATGTTGCTCTTGGTAGGAGCTTTCTCTTTCATAAGAATATTGGCAGCCTATGCTTTATTTTTATGAATACTCTTCAGGGGTAGGTGAGCGCAAAACTCTTTTATCTTGCAAAGAGAAAAGAGAAATATCTTGATTCTTTTCTTCAAACATTTCTTCTTTTAAATATGAGACAACAGGTGTACTAGGGGCGGAAAATAATGCATCCATAGTTATGCCATCATCAACGCTATCATCAATCATATATGGAAGGACTTCTTCTTGGGAAATTGAGAGAGAAAAATTTTCATCTATATTTGCAAAATACTCACTTTCATCCTTTCTTTCTCTCTCAATCAGATCTTCACTGGACTCATCACACGAGGAACATTCTATCGTCTGCAAAATGTGGAGTGAAAACCTCTTACAACAATCATAAAAAATAAGATGATCCAGGTAAATATTCTCGTAATATGAATTAAAAGTATCATGAAAATCCTTCAAAGAATGGATACTAGTAGCAGGGAGAGATAGACACCATCCAATATCATCTTCTTCTAAAGAAAAACTGAACATCGTGATCCAGACATCCTTGTGAAATAATCCATGTTCAAGCATATATACATGAAATTTTAATAAGCTATCATCGGGATGGTCATGCTTGCTTCCTCTAAATATCGAAAGATAATCATCCCATTCATTTATCGCTGGCACTGGATGTGGATAACCAGATATGGCTGAGAAATTTAAAGGGCAAAAATTCTTAGCCAAGATATCTGAGAGATGTGGCTCCTCCTTTTCTTCTTCATGGCTCTCCCAAGGATCAGTTTCAAAATCACTATAAACAAGAACCATGGAAGATATCTTCTCTTCTTCATCTTCACTAGGATATCCGTCAAAAGTTGTTTATTCCTTGTCAGTATTCGACATCACTTCTTGATCATAAGCAGGGCTTCCAAGAACATCTGTTTCCAAGACCAGAATATCCTCTGCATTTTCTTCGTAAGAGCGGCGAGAAAAATCTTCCTTTAATTCCTCTATACTTGTAGAAAGTGATTGTATCAGCTCCATCAGCTCCTTTGGGGGATGTCCCTCATCCTCACATATTTCGCAAGAATGAACTATGTCCTAAACACCATCTCTATACTCCTCACAACAGTTATGACAAATTAACTTAGAGGAATAATACTTTTGACAATGCCTATTGAATGTTGCATGAAATTCCCTCAGGGAGAAAATACTAGCAGGGGGTAAGGAATGATACCATTCACGAGCATCTCCTGCTAACAAGAATATCAACAATTTTAATAATACATCTGTCACATACCCACTATGAAAATCAAACTTTTTCGTTGATTTCTCAACAATGAGAATCCCCGAAGCTTGCAGCAGCGAAATGCCAAACCCCGACGGGGCTAGCGAGGGGCAAGTTTCCCTCTTGGAGTCTTGTCTACGTGACCCTATACGGAGTCCACGCGCTTAAGCCAGCCAAGAGATTATCGTCTTTTCACGATTCGGAGAATCGCGATACATGACTTCTACCTCTCCCCATTCAAATCCCCGAAACTTCCGAGGTCTCCAAGGTTTCCCTCCAAAGGGAGATCGATGACCGTAAGCCTCTCCTGATCCAACAGTATGAATCCTTTCAGGGTTTTGGTACTCGGGAGTTCGAAATGAAATGACTCCAAGACTCTTCGTCATTCAAATCTCCGAACTCCGATATGGAAGGTCATGTAGTCGCGTTCCCAAGCACGTCCGCTCACAGGATCGCTCGATCAGTCATGAGACGAAGCGGCTCATTGGATTCCCTGTTGGAATCTCTGTCAAAACCCGATCCACAGGTCCTTCCTTCCCTGTCACGGCCTTTACATACGACCGCTACTCTTTTCACAACGGGAAATGCATATACTTTTGGTTTTCGGGGTTTCGTGATCCCCGATGTCAAGAGTTCCCCATTCTCTTGAATCCATGATCTCTGATGAGCCAATTCACCGATATGGTCCCTTACGTGTTATCCCTCTTGGCTAAACTCCTGGCCCATGTGACCACTATCTCACAAGACCGCAACCTTATCTCCTGTCGGGTTTACGGACTTTCCAATGTCTAAATACACTCGTCCTCAGGATTCGCGATCCGTCGAATCCTAATATGCCGATATAATGATAGCTGGCCCTACAATGGACGCTTTTCACTTTGTCAGGATTCCAGACTTCGCAATTCCGAAGTGTATGGACTTCTTGTCCACGGGATTCCCGATTTCCCGATGGGTGACTTTCCTTTCAGGACTTTTCCTGAATTCTCTGATTGCCACCACGCGTCCTCCTATGATGGACAGTCCTGATTGTTCCTCACAATTTCAGAGTTTCCGCTGCCACGATATTCTGGCATCTTGTCCCTTCGATCTCTGAAATGTCGACGGGCTCACGATCTTGTCCACGTGTCCTCCTATGATGGACGGTCCTGATCACTCCTCGCGATTTCGGAGTTTCCGCTGCCGCGCTATTCCAGCATCTTGTCCCTTCGATCTCCGAAATGCCGACAGGCTCCCGATCTTGTCCACGTGTCCTCCTATGATGGACGATTCTGATCGCTCCTCGCGATTTCGGAGTATCCGTTGCCGCGATATTCTGGCATCTTGTCCCTTCGATCTCTGAAATGTCGATGGGCTCCCGATCTTGTCCATGTGTCCTCCTATGATGGACGACTCATATCGATTCCGGGATTTTCACTATGAAAATTCTCGACCTCATGTCATCGTGACTCCCGATTTCACGAATGTCGATATCCCGATGGCCACGCCTCTCGTTGGGATTTTCAACCTACTATTCACGAGGGCTTAACCCTCATGCATCTCTTAACAGATCCAATGGCTGTCGGGTTTTTCCGGCTAAGATCTAACGGCTCAGATCTGTCCCACCTTGTGCACTCTTCCACTACTTCATGGATGTGGAAAAATCAATGGTCCGGGTGTTCTCATGGACCGTGGGGGCCCATGATCCTAATTTCCTCGCTATTCACGAAGGTAGAGGAAAAGGGGCAAGGTTTGTAATGCCCTCATTTCTTTTGTCAATCAAACGGTCGTGAAATACCATGGGTCTTCCGATGGAATCTCGTCCATCGTTCGATACTTATCCCTACGCTGCTACTTCAGGATTTTAAAAGGGTCATTCCTCCTCGTACAGGGTCGTTAAGCCTTGCACAGCCAAGTCCTTTTTCCAGGTTCTTGGTAAACCTTTCCAAGGAGGGAATATATGTGAAGAGATCTATTCCGAGGCATCCCTGGAGACAGATAAGGGTAAACAACTTCCCGAGAACAGGCTGGAAGCTGACTTGGTTCAACTTATGCATAATTAAATTCATTTATCAACATAAGCCATGTGTGGTTTTTCTGTTATAAGCATATACAACTACTAGTACTGATTAAAATACTACTCAGACATTCTTAAAGTGAAAACATTCACGGTTCCACAGCTTATGAGCATAATTATCAAAATACATATATTTCAAAATGCCAGAGGAAAAACACTTATCAGAAATAACACTAGGGTTAAGCAACTGCTGAGAAGGGTGCTCGTTTCCACCCAACCATAGGCTTAGCGACTCCCAACGGATTTACCACTAGCCACCCTCGAGCTGAGACCACGATGCTGTGAGACTGCGTCTATGTTTGCCAGTGACCAGGAGCAAAGGTTGCAATCCTTCCTCTCTACTATCACTCACTCTGCATAATGCCAGAGTTCTCCCCTCGCGTCTGCCCCCCCTATCGCTTCTACCCCATGCCTTATCCTCTTGCGAGGTTGCGTGTGGCGCGATTACCCTCGCGCTGATCAGGTCTGACGGCTCTACGGATGGGAGGTTCACCTCCCATCCCTCATTAAACCATCCACCTACCAA
>SNQJ01S0027038.1:20297-56940 GCA_010110895.2 Picea sitchensis | reverse complement strand
TAATTAGTGGAGATTTCACTACAATGGATAATACAATATAGTTCATGGCATGGAATAGGGACTTAATGTCATTTTTAATTCCAAATTCATTATGGGAGATTTTACTACAATGTAATCTATAATGTAATTTATAGCATTAAATGTAGATTATAACGTAAACCTTGATTCAAAAGCCGTTATGGTAGTTGCCCTTTTAAATTAGAATACATGTTGTTATTCCATTGAGATCACCTAGCTTAGGATGTACTCTATCCCTTGGTCCCCTTAAATAAATGGTTACTTACTCTTTTTTTCACTGTAACATTGTTAGTAGGCAGCTCCTTTAGCGCCCCTCAGTTATCGTCATTTAAATTATTTTATATCATGATAGAGATGCCTTTCTTAATTGATTCTTAATTGTTGTGAACGTTATGTCCAAGGCGAAGTTGCCTATACTCATAATGCAATTCTGGATAGAGACACCCTGATTTAAGAGCGAACTTAAACCATCGTCATTTGTAACCTGATAGTTGTCACTACATTTATGGCACGCCTTGTTAATAATACCTTAGATTTTATTAATCTACAGATAGCCACTCTTAGTTGTTAGGTATCGGGTTAATTCCTTTTGATGAATGCCTATCAGTATGATGTTATTTTTAATGCCTTGATTTGAACCTTATGACCCTGGTTGGCCTCGCATTGTGAGTTCCTCGTGTTAATTGAATGATTTATCTTGGTAGGTCGTTCTCGTTTTGTGGTTGTTCCTTTAGATAATGTTGAACTTGGGTGTTCGTTGCCAGAGTCCTGGATGCACGCCTTCCGTAAGGGGCGCATTCGTACATCCCATTTATGTCGTACTTGATTTTATTCAGTTGGTTGCTTGGTCTACTTGTGTCGGGCGGGATGTAGACACCTCCATGCTCCTCAGAACAGTCGCCAGCCCTGAGACCTTGAATGGTTAAAGACGATGAGAAACCGGGCTTGAGCGTTGCTTATGTGTCTTGGAGGTCCTAACCTTGCAGGGTAGGACGGGCGGGTAGTCAGTCGTATTCAGCAGTCAGTTTTGCTTGTCGTTAATTGTTGCGTTGTGCACCTTTGCCTATGGTCTTAGTTGTTTGCAGATACTCATCGTGTGCTTTGGCTTCTTGCAATGAACACCATGGTCGCGTCTTGTTGGATGTCAAGGGGCGACATAGAGTCAAGTATGTTTTTACTTCTACACGCGCGCACACACCGTAAACACAATTTTTTTTTTTGCACCTGTGTACTAGAATGGTTGTCGTAACGAGGAGGTTCATTACAGTTTTGGGGCCCAGCTGACGTCATCTTGTCAAAACGAGGAATCGGGTTTCCTTATGGTGAAAACCCCGTAAACGATCAGAGTTGTCTATCTTGAGGAGAAATCAGGACCGTCCAGTATAGGAGGACGCGTGGCGGAGATCAAAGGAATTAGAAAGTCTTGAAAGAAAAGCGTCGTTGGTAAATCGGAGATCGGGGAATCGAGGAGTCAAAAGAACTCGTCGTCAGGGTTCATGAAGTCCCGATTCGCGATATCCCGATAAGATCTGGACCGTCAGATCAAAGCAATATCTAGACCATTGAATAGCCCAAAGGCAAATTTCGCGTCTCGACAAATTGAAAGGAAAAATAATGGAAAAATCCCGTAGTGCTTTAACATCAAGGCGCATCGTCACATTGCATGGTTACTAAGGCCAAACTCAAGGCCAATAAGCTCTTTTCGGCCATCAACAAATCGGTGTTTCGGCGATCGGAGGTAAAATACAAAAATTTCCCTCTATTTTTTCTGCAATTTTTTTTATGGCGTCGTCTAGCAATTTACGACGAACTCAGGGTCCGATTCTTCTTGGAAAGAATTACGAGTTTTGGTCTCTTTGGATGAGATCGTTCTTGCAAGCACAAGAGTGCAGGGAACTAGTGGATCTTATATATGTGGAACCAGATCCAGCAACCCTTTCTGCTATGACCAATCCGCAACGAATTGAGCAGGCAACACAAAGAAATAGAGAAAATAAAGCTAAATTCTGGATTCAAAGTTCTCTGGATGACTCAATTTTTTAAAAAATCACAGGCACTAGTACTTCAAAATAGGCCTGGGACATCCTTAAATATTCCTACCAAGGAAATGACAGGGTCAAAACAGTTAAACTGCAGACCTTATGGACACAATTCGAGACTCTAAGGATGACAGATTCCGAAAATGTGGATCAATTCATGACCAGATTCATGGGCATCATGAACCAGATCAGACTGATTGGTGAAACCATCACTGATCAACGAATTGTTGAGAAAATTCTCAGAATTTTACCAAAGAAATTCGAAATGGTTGTAACAACAATCCTTGAATCCAAGGATCTGTCAAGATTTACAACAGATGAATTAATTGATTCTCTGGTGACACATGAGACCAAACTGCATCTCACAGATGAGTCAATCTCCAATGCTTTCAAAACTCAATTTTCCTTCAGCAGAGGGAGAGGCAGAGGAAGAATCAGAGGTCACCATGGAAGAGGGAGCAATCAAGGTAACCCTCACTCTAGTGGAGGTAATAGACAAAAATATCCAAATCGGAATTTCCAAGGTCAAAGACATCAACAACAAAATCAACATCAAAATTTCTAGCCTCAAAGAGGCAGAGGGAGAAGATCAAATGACAAAACAAGCATACAATGTTATTACTGCAAAAATTATGCGCACTATGAATCTGAATGCAGGAAGAAGCAAGCAGATCAACTCTCACGCAGAGCACATGTGTCAAATCACACGGGAGAAAACTCAGGAGGTATGTTTCTTTCGTGCCACAAAACTGAACAACAACCTAAAGATCTCTGGTTGTTGGACAGTGGATGCAGCAATCATATGATAGGTATCAAAGAATTACTTTCATGCATTGATTCTTCAATCTCATCTGATATTACACTTGGAAATGATTATTTAGTCAAAGTTCAAGGAAAAGGAACTGTTCATATTCTTACTAAACAAAATGTAAAGAAAGACATAAACAATGTCTATCATGTACCAGATCTGAAACATAACTTGTTAAGTGTAGGAAAACTTATTGAACATGGCTATAAGGTACTTTTTGAGGGAGCATCTTGCAAAATTTATGATAAAAAACCCAACAGAAAATTAATTTCTGAAATCCTTATGACTCCAAATAGGATGTTTCCCCTTACCCTCAAAACTGCAAATCTGAGTCAACCATATGAACAGATTGCATCCACCCTGAACGAAACAATGGTTTGGCATACAAGATTTGGACTTCTACCATTTCAGAGTCTATGTCTTCTTCAGAAAAACTCGATGGTCAAAGGTCTACCTATCTTTAAAGAGCAAATTCCCCCATGTGAGTCTTGCATATTTGGAAAACATAAGAGAACTAGCTTCTCACAGTCTTCCAATCAAGACGAACAACATCTTGAACTTGTTCACACTGACCTATGTGGACCAATGCAAATAGAGTCAATAGGTGGTATCTTTTACTTTCTAACGTTTATTGATGATTTCAACAGAAAAATATGGATCTATTTTCTGAGACACAAGTTTGAAACATTTGCAAAATTCAAAGAATTCAAGGCATAAGCTAAAAAACAGAGTTGCAAATATATCAAAGCATAATGATCAAGACTGCAACGTTTATCAAACTCAAACATACAGATCATTCATTATGTTTGAGTGTATAAAGAATCATGATCATATAGCTGAACAATTCTTCCATTTAAGAGTTGGGTAGGTCTTGCATTTTTTTCATAACCCTGCAAAATACAATAAATTGATTAATAATATATATATCTATATATAATTTATTAATTTAAAATTTAATAAAATAAAACTTAAATTCATAACCCTCCAAAATACAATAAATTAATTACTAGTTAATTTTATATATATATATATATATATATATATATATATATCAATTAAAAGTTTTTTATTAATTTAAAATTTAATAAAATAAAATTTTATCTAAAAATCAAATTAAGTAATTGGTTGTCATCTATTCACATAGAAATTCAAATAATAAATTTTCAGTGAAATGTATTTCACCATAAATTAAGAACAAGCACCCAGTACTTACATCATGCACAACTTCTTGCACAGTGCGCACTTGGTCTTCCAACACTGTCCTTACCTGCACATGGATTACTCACAACCATCAGATCACAACAAGTGCTATACACTATGCAGCACCTGAATCATTAGTGGGCCGCTACATGGTCCAATAGTGCAGAAACTGTCAGTGCATGTCATGCATGCATCTCCATCCATAAACATATGATGCCAACGACCACATATCCTTCCAGTTGATCCAACAAGTTAGGGTACATTGGATTAATGGCCGCAATCACATGATAATGCCTCTCATAAATGTCCAACAACCACCACCGTGCCATCATTCTATAATTGAAATTTCAAAATTCAAAATTTAAACTAGTGCGTCGTTTATTTGAAAGAATTGAAATTTTGAAATGTCTGGGTTCAAAGGCCATGAGATGGTGTATATAACTTGCCACATAAGATATGCCCTGCTCTGAAACATCACATAAAGAAAGGCTATCACATATGCATGTGCACTATTCGACCATGGAATTGCAGTATCCAAGAGGATAACTTAAAAACCAAGCAATCGATTAGTTTATTTCTCAGCATTTCAGAAGTATTGTAATCGATTGGTCTATTTTTGAGCGTTTCAAAAGTATTGTAATCGATTGGTTTATTTATGAGCATTTCAGAAGTATTCTTTGTTTCTGTAATCTTCAACTATTATAGAAAGTGGGAATACAATGTTTAGTCGAGCTTCCAGCGGAACTGTATATGAACTTCAATATATCTCTGAGTGGTGCCTAGAGGTGATACAGAATTGAACATGGATCTCATCCCACCAAAACTTTACAATGTCGTTGCATCGCAGTCCTATTTGCCTTGAAAAATCAATCCAACCAGTGGTGAGTGTGTAAGATTCGCCAGATTTGTTGGGGTTTCTCCAGCTGAGGATGAAAGTGTGATCGACTCGATGCTCAATGTTGTGTAAGAGGAGATCCAATCTTGATTCGTTCATCATAGTTGTGTTTCCCTCAAGTCTGAGGTGTGGTATAATATAATCCTCAACAGATGCATAATATTATATTATACCACACCTCAAACCTGAGAAAAACGCAACTATGATGAATGAATCAACCTTGGATTTCTACTTACACGACATTGAGAATGGAGCGGATCACACTTTCTTCCTCAGCCGGAGAAACTCCCACAAATCTGGCGAATCTTACACACTCACCACTAGTTGGATTTATTTTTTGAGGTAGAGAGGACTGCAGCGCAACAAGGTTGTAATTTTTTGGTGTGACAAGATCCATGGTCGATTATGTATCACCTCCAGGAATGACTCAGAGATATCATGAAGTTCATATGCAATTCCACTGGAAGCTTGACTAAACAATGTATGCCCACTTGCTACAATAGCTGAAGATTATAGAAACAAACAATACTTCATAAATGCTCAGAAATAAACCAATCGATTGCTTGGGTTTTAAGTTATCCAACGATATATCTCTCCAGTTGCTCCAATTAGTTAAGGTACATTGGATTAATGCCCACAATCACATGCTAAAACCTCTCATAGATTTCAAACAACCATCACCATGCCATTGTTCTGTAATTGAAATTTCAAAATTCAAAATTTAAAATAGTGCCCCCTTTATTTGAAAGAATTGAAATTTTGAAATATCTGGGTTCAAAGGCCATGAGACGGTGTATAGCGATTTCCACATAAGATATGCCCTAATTTGAAACATCACATAAAGAAAGGATGTAACATATACATGTGCAAGATTCGACCATGGAATTGCACTATCTAGGAGGATAACTTAAAACCCAAGCAATCGATTGGTTTATTTCTGAGCATTTAAGAGATATCGTGAAGGTCATATACAGTGTTGCTGGAAGCTCGAATGAACAATGTATGCCCACTTTCTATAATAGTTGAAGATTACAGAAACAAACAATACTTTTGAAATGCTCAGAAATAAACCAATCGATTACAATACTTATGAAACGATTAGAAATAAACCAATTGATTACAATACTTCTGAAATGATAAAAAATAAACCAATCGATTGCTTGGGTTTTAAGTTATTCGGTGAGATATCTATCTAGTTTCTCTGGCGAGCTAGGGTACAATGGATTAATGTCCGCAATAACATGGTAAGACCTCTCATAAATGTCCAACAACCACCACCATGCCATCGCTCTGTAATTGTAATTTCAAAATTCAAAATTTAAACTAGTGTGCCCTTTATTTCAAAGAATTGAAATTTTCAAATGTCTGGGTTCAAAGGCCATGAGATGGTGTATTATGCTTGCCACATAATATATTCCCTACTCCGAAACATTACATAAAGAAAGGATGCAGCAT
Organism: Picea sitchensis; assembly: GCA_010110895.2. NCBI lineage: Eukaryota > Viridiplantae > Streptophyta > Pinopsida > Pinales > Pinaceae > Picea > Picea sitchensis. The sequence continues at coordinate 50,525 of SNQJ01S0027038.1, read as the reverse complement.
ATGCATGTGCAGGATTCGACCATGGAATTGCAGTATCCAAGAGGATAACTTAAAACCCAAGCAATCGATTGGTTTATTTATGAGCATTTCAAAAGTATTAGTAGTTATGTCAATTCAATTAGTAGTTAGGTTTTTGTGGTGTACGCCACGTCACTCCAATTCTAGTTATGTTTTTGTAGTGCACAACACATAAATTCAATTTAACATAATTTCGATATATTATATATCACTTTATTTTTATTTTTTTAAGTAAACTTAATAATTTCAATATATTATTCATCATTTTATATTTTGGTTATTCTTGTTTTTTTTTAAACTCAATATATTAAAACATAAGTGCACCATTTAATATCAAAGCCTTCCATTGGCACATTGTATTCTATACATACAATTGCCACAATATACCCATTTCATTTTCATATGATGTGACTCATATGTACAACTATGAGTGCAACATACTTACACTTCTATACAAGTGCCACCCATTTTTACCCTTCCATTGTCACAATAATACAATCTACTGATTTTTTACTCTTCCATTGTCACAATAATACAATCTGTGTATCTTCCACTATACTATCCTATACAAAAAATATATCTTCCACTATATTAAATTATAGAACAAATATAATAGTCAATTGTACTAGCAAATTAAGATCCGATCCATGTAGTTCTAAAAATTTCCATGAAATTAAGAGATCATATAACAATGACTTAAGTAAATCAAAGTTGATCACAAGAGTTCTCCTCCAATAACTATGAAATTGTTAGGATACACTAAGATTAATTCTAGATTGGATAAGCATGAGAAACAATACAAATAGGTAGATGCTCAATACAACCAAGTTGTCAACGATTAAGGAAAAATCAAGGAGAAGTTTGATCAGAACCACAGTAGTCTAATGTAGGGAATTAAATAATTAACAAACACAATAAAGTAGCCAACCAAAATAATCAAGGAATCACTAAAGGAAGACATGAAAGAACACACCAAAGAAATAATGGAGCTAAAGGCACTTCTCAAAGGGTTTTTGCTCAACATTAAGTCTCTAGATATAGTTAATCTGCAACTAATTTCACCAAATACAAATAATCCACAACCAAGCATGTCCACAAGTGGTAATCCAGAAGAGGTCATGAACTTACCACTCTCCTACACAAGTCCGCCAATTTACAGGTACCTAATAAGGGTAAAACTAGAGTTATCAAAGTTTAATGGGAATTAAAAGAAAAGTGCGGTCTATCTTAACAAAGTACAAGAATACTTTGACATACATAATATAACAAATGTCAATGAAAGAATCAAACACACCTCCATGCATATTGAGGGAAACATGTATAATTTGTACACGTGATAGAAGAAGTCAACTTATTCATATGACCGGGGTATATTGAAGAATGATTTATGAAAACCCGCCAGACTTTAACAAAAAGGTAATGTGGAGAAATTCATGCATAAATAAGAAGAACTTGCTACATGAGTACTCGGGTTATCAAAAGAGAAACTAATCATATGTTAGCAAACTAAAGCCACACATGCAAAATGGATTAAAAATGCATAATATTGCATCCATGGAAATCACCAAGCATAAGGAAAAAACTACAAATGTTAAACTGGAAAGATCTTTTGAAAAAATTGACAAGGTTTATTCAATATGGAAGTTACCTCAAACCACAAATACTAAAAATTTTGAAATATCATCACCACATCTAAGAGAATAGAAATATAATTTGGACCTAATGAAGAAGGGAGGGAAAATGTAGATATTGTGGAGAGAGATGTCATCAAAGAACGGATGCGACAATAAAAAATCACACAAATATGAAGTTGAAAGAGAACTAGACACCTCCATTAGTGACTTGAATGAAGAAGGAAAATAATTGTCATGGATGTGGTAAGAATTTGGCTCCACATCATATATATCATTGCAAAATTATAAACGAGAAGGAAGCAAAGGTTTTCACTAAAGAAGATATGTTGGGTTCTAATAATGATGAAAACTCATTGAATATATCATTGGAAAAAACCACATGAATTAGCCAAATATTAGGGGAAATTTGAGGTCTAAAATGGACCTCCTAACGAAAATAATAAAATAATAGTTAAAATAATAAATTAATAGTTATGAATTTTGAAAGGCAAAGAAAGAAGACCATTTTTTTAAATCATATTTCGACTTATCTCCTTATAGGTTTACTCAAATATCAAGTGTAGGTCGTCGTTGGATGTGAAATTAACTTCCATATCCAACGAGTACACATTTTGCATGCTTTTGATAGACCCGCATTGAGATAAGATGGAAATACATGGATTTTTTTTTTCTTTTCATTTATTTCCAGTTTATCTCATTGTGGGTCTATAAAAAACAAGCATAGTGGATACTCATTGGATGTGGATTTTAATTATGCATCAAATGACTACCTACATTTGAGATTTGAGTTAACCTAAAAGGAGATAAGTCAAAAAAACAAAATAAAAAAGTAGTTTTCTTTGTTTCCGTCCAAAAATATTTACCCTTGTGGTTGACATATGAATGTTGAATCCTATTGGTTCATTTAAAGTTTATTTTGATAGTACATTTTTTGTATTGAGGCTCATTTTTTACCTAAAAAATCCCCTGATGATTTTGAGGAATAAGAATCAAGGGTCCATAATGAACCAAAAGGATGAAGCATAACTATCTATAACAATATATACTCCACCTCATCTAAGGAACAATGGTAATAGCTAAAACATTAGCGACAAAAAACCTAATATATCGATTGTGAAAATTATAGGAAGAATGGAATGAGGGACCCTTAAACTAAAGTGAAGCATAAAGAAAAAAAATCTCACAGTTTTAGTAGACTCTAGAAGTACACACAATTTCATTGATATTAATCTCGTAAAACAAATAAACCTTTTTGTATACCCATTGAAAGATATCGTTGTTAAAATGGATAATGGTAAACAATTCAAAGGAATAGGAAGGCGTTATAAAATTCATGTACATATACAAATATTGGAACTACAAACTAGATGTTACAAGCTACCACTCAATGGGATGAACATGGTATTAAGAGAATAGTGGTTGATGCAATTGGGCACATATGCCACAAACCTCCAAGAACACTTTGTGGAATTCAACTGGTAAGGGAAGAACTACAATTTCTATGGGTTAGGAATCCTATATCATATGCTAAAAGAAATCACAAATCACACACTTCTTCTACAAACAAGCCTCACAAATATTCAAAGAAAAACAAATACACAACCAAGATGACTCTCTTCTAGGGTTTCTTTGAGGATTAAACATTGATAAAGGGAGAGGAAATGTTATTGATTAATAATGTATCATTATATAGTTTTTCATCTACTTTGGTACTTTTTGGGTAGAAAAATCGGAAGAATTGGCTTGCAAGGCCCATTTTAGGGGTGGGTCTCAATTTGTTGATTTGGGGTCTGAAACTTCGAGAGCTGATTTGAGGCATTGAATGACACCTTTTAGTGCCAAATTTTTGGTATCTTAGCTTCTATCCCATAAAAACTATTCTACACACTAAAATCATTCCCATGACTAAAAATTTGCTCATTTAGAGTTCATATGCAGAAGTTATGCCTTTTGTAAGTGTATCTCTATTGACCATAATGGTACCAAGTAGATTCCACATTAGTGCCCATTAGTTACACATGAGGGGATAGTCATGCATGTAATTTAATATTCTAGAGGGTCCAAAACCCTAGCACTAATTAAGGGTTGAGGCATGCAAAAACCCTAACCCTAACCTTAGACGACTATGATCATGTTATGTTAAACATCGGGACACTAGGAAGAGAAGGGGTTCCCTTATTTTGGGTATTGTTATTATTAAATGGTTCAATGGATGATTCATATGGATATCGGTGGCCACCCACCTTTTCCAACTGGCTCAAAACAGTTTTATGGCAATTTTGGCAATTTTCTACTTCTAGCAATTTTATCTTTCGGGGCCATTTTGAGGGCCTAAATGAAGGCTTTCGAGATCAAGATTCTCAATTATAGTCGAAGGCATGATTGGTCCCCCAAAATGAATCTCCTTGATGATACCTTTCCAACTGGCTATCATACGCCTAAAACGCAGATCATATGCAAAAGTTACGACTCTCGGAAGTTGATGTACTAACTTACCGAGATGGGGCCCACATGACTTTTGGTGCTTCATCTCCTAGGGTTAGGTTTTTGGATGTATAGGGTTTTTGGGATTCCTATTTATTGTAAAAATTCCTTCATATCCTCATTGTAATAATCTTATGGTGAATGAGTGCAATCGTCACATGTCTTCTTAGAGATAAGTCACCACCATTCAAGCAAGCTTGTTTCTGCTGCATTTTACAGTTTTAGCTTATTTAATTATTGAATAGAAAACTAGGTTTATTGTATCTCTGTTATTTTGTGTTAAGCACCTGTTAATAATCTATAGTCATTTTGTTCTTCTCATAAAATCTGGATCAGTGGTATTAGAGTGGTCTTCTCCTTGTCATATTAATGCATGTCCCCAATGAGGTCGAAGTACAAAGAGTTGGGTTTAGAGCTTGTTTCTCTTTAGGACAAAACCTCTTGCAAGCCCAAGAGACCTCTCATGGAAAGAGAAAATTAAGATGACAGGACAAGAGATTATTTCAAACTATTGATTGAGGAAGCCCTCACGCAACAAAGGAACGAGATGATGGATAGTTTTGCACAAATCCTTCGACGGTTACCAAGAGGGGATGCATATTTTTCGAGCGGAGGCACCAACCCCTTCAAGGTACAAATAAACTTATATATTCCTATATTTGAAGGTCAGATAGACGCAGATTCTATAGACAAGTGGTTGAATCTACTAGAAGGGTATGTGTTTGTCCATAACTTTTTGAATAGAGAAAAGATTACTTTTGTGCTCCTCAAAGTCATTCCCCATGTCAAAGCATGGTGGGAAAATTTATGTGAGAAAAAGGAAACAAGAACCCTCATTATTTATAGTCACGACCACCTGGGAATGCTTCAGGGATGCTATTAAGGAATAATACTACCCTCTCATAAGTTATGATGACTTGTATACCAAATGGACCACACTGTGGCAAGAAAGAGACCAAGCAGTGCTAGAGTTCATAAATATCTTCCATACCTTGCGCACCAAGATGGGTATCAAATATTCAGAGTGAAATCTGGTGCTCAAGTACCGAGGCACTCTGCATAGCTACATGCATACTGAAATGGAGTTTCTGGACATCTCATCCTTGGGTACGTCATATCGATATGCCATCAAAATCGAGCAGAAGCTCAAACAAAAGACATGACAATTTGGGCCTGGGAACCCCTCACAACAAAATCTAGGAAAGGGGGGCCCCAACCCACAGAACAAAGGACAAAGAAAATATGGACAATATCAGGACAACCAATCCAAGTCATAAGCAAAGAAGGACACCGGAAAGGAAAAGAAAGATACCAGGAAGTGGTGCAACTTCCATAAGAGCTTTTGGCATAACACTGTTGACTATCGCTCAAAGAAGTCACTGGTGGATGAAGTGAAAGCCTCCAAATAAGATGCGGGTTTTGACTCTAAGACATAACTAGAAAGGGAAAGATGAATCATTGAAGTAGAACCCAGTGACACCATTGTTACTACCAAGCTCCATCCTGGTGAACTAGATGAGCCAGAAGAAGGAGAACGCCTCCTCCATTCACAGATGTGGGTAAAACGTACTCTATTGCACTTCATCATTGATAGTGATAGCCATAAGAGCCTCATATCAGTAGAGGTCGTCAAGTGGTTGGCCCTGCCGACAACGCCGCACTCACAACCCTACACCATTGGATGGCTCTTCCAAGGAAGCGATATTCGCATCAACGAACAGTGTCAACTGTCGTATGTCATTAAGCTCTTCAAATATGAGGTATTTTGTGATGTTTCTCCTCTCGAAGTTTGTGATGTTCTTTTGGGCCAAACTTATTTATGGAAACATCATGTTGTATATGAGTCTAGGCCTTGTAATGTTATTATTACTTTGAACAAGAAATTGTGTAGGATACTTGAGGCAATCCCACCTAGTGATATTTTCTTGATCTCCGCTAAGCAGTGTAGGAAGGTCATCTCTCAGATGGGGAAGTTTGTATTCTTCAGAATTCTCTCTCAGAATAAGCGAAAGATCACAACCACATCCAGGGTCTCTGTAGCTGACCTCTCCAAAGAACAGAAGAAAGTATATAAGGTCGTGGAAGAATACTCAGATATCTTCTCTTGAGCTATTGGGGTACCTCTGCACTTCTAGGTCAAGCACCCCATCGATCTGACCCCCGGTGCATCTCTTCCTAATGGGCTAGTATATCGTCGTTCTCTATTAGAGAATGAGGAGATCAAGTGAAAGATCCAAGAACTGCACCACAAGGAGCACATCCGTCCCAACTCATCACCTTGTGGGAGCCCAATCATGCTAGTACAGAAGAAAGATGGAACCTGGCGACTGTGCATTGATTACCACGCTTTGAATAAAATCACAGTTAGAAACTGATACCTGATTCCCTGAATCGATGACCTCCTTGATCAACTCACAGAGGAGAAATAATTTAGTAAGATGGATCTGAAGTCTAGCTACCACTAGGTCCCGATAGAACAGACAAATGTATGGAAAACTGCCTTCAAGTCAAAGGAAGGCCTTTTTTAATGGTTGGTCATGCCCTTTGGTTTGAAAAACGCTCCAACCACTTTCATGAGGATGATGGATGATATCCTGTGACCATTCACCAATAATTTTGTAGTGTTGTATTTGGATGAGATTCTCATTTACAATAAGACTTGGGCCGAACACTTGCATCATATTCAGCAGGTTTTGCACACCTTTTGACAGCACAAACTATATGCCAACTTGGAAAAATGATCCTTCGGCATGGACATGGTCCATTACCTGGGCTACATCATTGATCAACATGGCATACATGGTGGTCCAGCCAAGATCGAAGTCATCCGTGAGTGGCCAGTCATAACCACACTCAATGAGCTTCAGAGCTTTTTGTGCCTTGCCAATTTCTACCGCAAGTTTGTGTTGGGATTTTCCTATATTGCATGGGCCCTCAACCAAATAACAAGGGGTGGTGGTAAGGAAAAATTTGCGTGGGGATGGTCCCAAAAGCAAGCGTTCGATGATTTGAAGCAGTTCTTGTGCTCAACCACAGTACTTTAACTACCAGACCTGCAACAACCCTTTGATATCGAAACAGATGCTTCAGACTATGCGGTGGGTGTCATTCTCATTCAACACGGCCACCCTGTGGCCTATCATAGTGAGATACTATCAAATGTTGTCTGTAAGTACCCTACTTATGACAAAGAAATGTACTCCATTGTGCAAGCCTGTTGCCAATGAAGACATTACATTTTTGGGAAGGAGACAGTCATCTACACTCATCATAAGCCACTCTAGTTCATGCAGACACAAGGAAAATTGTAGAATGATCGCCATCAAAAGTGCTCCACATACTTGCAACAATTCCACCTCAACATCAAGTATAAAACATGAAGCACCAATTGCGTCGTTGATTGCCTCAACAAATCGTATAAAACATGACACTTTAGGTAGCGTCATGTTTTTATTTAGGTGTTAATTTTAAGTATTTCTAAGCAACTATTTTATGTTTTAAGGTCACGCTTGAAAAAACTTGTAATTTTGACCCGGTGAGAAAACTTGGTGCTATCGGTAGCACTACATTTTGACTTGAGGGTTGATTTTAGAGTTTTTTTGAGCAACCATTTTATCCTTTAAGCCCATGCTTGAAAAAATTTATAATTTTAACCCGGTTACAAATAATGGTGCTACTAGTAGCACCACTTTTTGATTTGGGGGTTGATTTTAAAATTTGTTTGAGAATCCATTTGATCCTTTAATCCCATGCTTGAAAAAAATTGTAATTTTGACCCGATTACAAAATTGGTGCTACCGGTAGCACCACTTTTTGATTTGGGGGTTGATTTTCATACTTTTTATGCAAAAATATGGGTTTTAAGGGCTAGAGTTCTCGTTTTGAGGTCAGCGTTCTCACTAAGTTGGCAACTATGTTTGTTATTGTTGATAACAAAAGTAAGCCACACTGATTAAACAGACCGAAGCTCTCCAAATGGATTAACACCATCAGTTTCCAATGAAATCCTAACATTACGATGTTCATCTATAAATTCTTTCCATTTTGTAGCAATTACTTTAAATGCATAACCATATACAAGAATTCAAAGAACGCCATATTCAATTCTATTTCATGCATGGTAATCCATAAACTGTGTTATGCTTTGGCACCTGAACAATCGCTGCAAACGTGTAATTATGGGAATATGCTGGAGAACCTTTCGAGGGACCATTTTTGTTACTTGATTGGTTCAATATCTACTGATACCACATACCAGATTTTTATTTTTCGATGCATGTTTTCCATAATATATAATATGATCATTGAGATATGAATCTATGCTTTGATACTCTATTCCAATCTCTTTCATAATGACATGTAAATCTCGATATGTGCGAGGTAAAATATTTGACGAGGGTAACATAAATTCATCTAACAATCTAAAACATAAAACATAAATAGTTAATGTAAAGAATAGTAATTGTAAATATTGCATTTTTATTTTACACATTAATAAACACTAAAAACTATGGGTAAAAGTCAACCTTTATGTATATGTGATGAAACATATTACGTACCTTACGATCTGTGTCATATAAGTGTTCAACAAATGATTCATAACCTTTAAGTTCACCAGAAGTAATGTAGTGGAGAGAAGATTTTCTCTTGACCCTTTATAAAGTCGTTTATTTTCCTTTTCAATGAGAGGTTCATCATAAATACCATCACTACTGTCCCCATGGTCCTCATCTGGATGACCAAATAAGTCTTGGATCATTTGATTTGTCCCATCATCTTGAACTATGTTATTATTGTCGTCTACTTCCATGGGATCATTAGCTTGATCTTCATTATCTGTTTCAAGTTCTTCATCTTGTAAAATATCATTTTTTCTACTAGTTGGTGCTTTTTGCATAAATTTAGGAGGCAAATCTAACTTTATAATTACAAACAATCATGAAAAATTAGTGCATGTATAAATCAATATAAAAGTTTGAGAATACAATAAATATTAAAACAAATAATGAATATATATAGATAATTACCGTGGGAAGATATTCGTTTCATCCCCCTGTCCATTTGCCCATATTTTATACAATGTTTTTGAGTTGTTTCTATTAAAACTATTTTGGGACGTCTAGTACAACAATTTTTGCAAGGTAAATAACATTTACAATCACCCTTTTCACCCTCTTTAATTTTTTCCCACCTCTAATGTTTTCTGACATTCTTTCCCACACACATATACTAAAAATAAATAATTGTTTTTAGTGTGCCAAGAAGACCTTATACCCTTTTTGAAGTGTCGTTATTATAGAAAACTTGTCGCAACATTCATAAAATGCAACATATTTATAGAATTTATAACATCGCAATTTCGACAATAGTTGACCAAGTCAAAGTTGACTTGGTCAAATACTAGGTGACCGTTGGGGTGGGGAAAAGCTATTGACCACAACATTGCAAGTGCGATGAATATTTGACCAACGTCGTAAGTGAGACAAAAATTTGATGTCATTGCAACAGAGACGTCCTTTGAACTTCATCGCAAGAGTGAGAATTTTAGTATTACGTCGCAAGAGGGACGTTATCGAGCAGTATGGAGACAAAAAATTAAAATTTGCTCTATTTTTCGATAATATGGCCAATTTTGTCCATAACGTCGCAAATAAAATGTCGCAATTTTTCCAATATGTACTAGTGTGAAGTGGTTTTGTAGTTACCTTTGTACATTGTCCCCTTAGCCTAGGAAATTTACTTAGTGCTAACAAGGCCCACTTGGAAAAGTCACTTGGACAGGTTAGTATAAATAAGGAGGCACCTTACCTCATTTAGACACACACACACTCACTCACTCAGCTAGTGCACAAGTCTAAGGAGAAACAATTGTAGCAGAAGGAGCCACAAGTATGGAGAGTGTAGTGCAACAATTGTCATGGATTATTCTCAGCCTTTCGGGTATCTCTCTTGTGTGCTTATCTTGGTAAAGGTATACTTCTATTAGTAGAGGTACATTCTATTGGTATTGTGTTGTTGCTGCAATAGTGGTACTTCTGGTTAGGGTTTATTTGATGGTTATACAGTGGACTTGGTGGAATCATTCTATCTAAGAAAAGGTTATTCTTCTCAGGGGTGGCATGTATAAGTGCCTGTGGTTGGGTGACAATGATGTGACATTGTTTATGGTTAAACGAGCATATCAAAATTTTAACATGAAATAAGTAAAACAAATGGAAGGAATTTGGTTGGCATGGGGTAATTTTAAAAGACACGACCTAATGGGACTTGTTGAGAAACACTACAACATGGTTAATAATTTCAAATCTTACAATCATGAAGATGCCCCATTTGATATCATTTTCCAAAGGGCCCAAATTACGAAGAAGTAGCTCAATGAATTCATGAGTTGAGGAGCAGTCCCAAAATGCAAGAATTTCTAGATTAGCAATTCCATAGAAAGAAAAGCTTTTTGAAAGAGAAAAGTGAAAATCAAGGTGTTATCATAATGAATGTCGATGAAGAAGAATATGCACAATCTGAATCTGAAATAGAACATGATCATAACACCTTTTCCATTGACATGCAAATGGAAAAGTAATATCAACAGGTTGATGTAGCAGGGAAAGAAGATCAGAACAAAAGAGACAAAGACACACTGGATAACACTCACAATAAAGTTGTAGTATAGACCCCTGAGAAAATTGTTGAAGGAAATAATGAAAGTAGTACTAATCTAGGTATTTAGAACAATGAGTCAATGGTTATCATAGTTGTCTCTCTTATTGAAACTACCCTCCTTACTTCCATTCAAGGTAGACTTATATATAAAACTCTTGATTTTGATAGTCTACCACCAATTCACAAAAAATTCTTGTCATTTAATACCTATACCTTCAATGATACAACCAAGACAAACATCAAAAGGATAACCAAGAGAAGAAAGACATGATATCCCGAGGAAGGTACAGAAAAATTAGTGAAACTTTGGAATGTTGCACATCTAAATTAATTAGACGATTTTGTAGTACAAGTTGTTGATTCCTTAAGGGAATTTCCTCATGCAAATAAATGGTGAGTGACTAGGATTATTGCTCAATTAAGGAAATAAAAGAAATAGGTGTTACAATTGAAGGAACACTTGAGTTCCCAAGAGACTACCATGTCTAAAGAACATCAAGCTCATATTGATCATCTCACAGAAGAGAATAAGGTATCTATTGATACCATTGAAAAACTCAAAGTTGAAATAGATAATATCAGGACAAAAAATGCTAAGAAATTAGTTGTTCTCCAAGAAGATAATAATGTAATAAGAAAGAATCATGAAGATCAAGTTTATATTCTAGTAGCTCAAATAAATGAATTGAAAATCAAACAAAAAAATTAAATGAAATCAAAGGACAGCATGACCAACTGTTAGAATTCACTACATAGTCTCAAACAAAGTCTAAGAAACAAAGAGTTTCTCATAAATACTTTGAAAAATTAAAAGCATAGGAAACAAAGGGTATCAATATGTCAAAATATTTATCTACGATGACTGAGGAAGAAAAAATACAAGTACATGATTCACTTGATTCTTGGTATACTCATTGTATTTTTTCACATGATTTGGTCAAGGAAACCAACAAGAATTGTTTATGTCTATGGAATCTAACTCTAGATATCATTGAAAATCATGATATGCCTCATGTTCAGTTTCTTGGTTTGTTAGTACCCCTATCAAATTGCCTTGCAGATGTAAACAAACAAAAAAGCTCACGAGAAGATGGGATCCCACAACTCAATTTCTGGAACATGGAAGCTATCAAGGAGTTCATCACCAAACCTATAGAATGCTTAAGTTCCATTGATACTTTCCTCTCAAAATTTAAATCAGAACATGAAAAAAATGCTAAGAATCTTTATTGGTGTAAGTTGAATGCATATATTCCTCATCCACATTTAATTTCACCGATGGAAAAAATCACTCAATGGAAAGCAAAGATTCAAGAGAAATAGAGAAAGGTAAATAGGGAAAATACAACTAGCAAGGAATATATTTCTATTTGATATCAATGATTGAATTAAGTTGACACATGTAGAAGTCAATTGAAGAAAAAGAAGAAATTGTCCTCAATTTCAAGATCTTAGTTACTATTTATTGTAATTTAACATTTAGAGATAGGGTTGGAAACTAGAGACTCACACACATAACATATTTCTATCAGTTTAAATTAAATTTTCAAGACCTTGTCAATTGATGATTTCATTTATTATTAATGTGAAATTGTGATAATTATATTTCTGTTAATTATTTGCCAATGCCCCTACTTTAAGTTTCATGTGAATTCTTTCCATATTCTGTGAACTTGGCAATGGATTGTATATCAAATAGGAGATACATTAGTTTTCATTAAGATTATTTTTATGATTAATGATAATCTTTGTATGTATCCTTACAATTGCTTTTGTTTAGGAATTTCTTCTAGAAGCTTATCAATTATCATTCTCTTTTTTTATTTGATGTTCCTGCTAAATTATTAAGTTGTTAGTCATCAAGAGAGACATTTATATATGTGTTCATATTATTTATTGCATATTTTATATGAATAATTATCCATTTGAAGTTGGTCTAGGAGGCTATTGTTTCTCATTCAGTTTCTTTAAAAAAATACTTAAACTCTTCTTAGACTATCAGTATAGTGTAGATATAACTATTGTTATCTATTTCTAGTAACAATAGTTATTGTGCTTAAATATTCTTTGGGATAATGAATTTCTTCTAAGTCTAGAGAATTAATTATTCCTATATACATTTTTAATTAGCATTTTCTCTCAATTGAGATAGGATAAGTAGATTAGTTTTCTTTTTTGCAAACCTAGGTTAGGTTAGATGAGATATTAAACAATTAAGTCTATTTTACAAAGATACAATATCTTGAGTGGGATATTGAGCCAACATATCATTTGGAAAATACCATCCCAAATGAAAATAAGTCTAATTGGGGCTCGTGATTGGGTAGTTATCCCTTGTTGTAGGAGGGAATTTTCTCGCCCGCCAACAATTTGCACTAAGAGGGTTGAGTGACATGCATGGTTGGTAGATCATCTCTCGGTGCCAAGCCGTCATAGTATTTTCATACCAAATCACATCCCTAGAGGATCCCTAAATCTACCAATGGGATTTCATCTCTTAAACAAAATTTGGTATCCAATTCACCTAAATTGATTGAAACCCACAAGAGGTAGAATCCCATTATAACCCTATTTCTTCATCTCAGGCTGAGCTCGTATATTCTACTATTTATGATGAAATCCCCATAATCAATCCACAACTACAATTATCTAGGGTTTTAAATAGAGAACATAGTAAATAAATTGGTCAACCTCTTATTCAATTTACTATCCCTAAAAAAGGAAGATAGTTAAGGAATGAAAAAGAAAGTGACATTACTTTCATATATAAACCTAATCCTTTAGCACAAATATTCAACATATTAAGGGGATTAGAAGAGGTTAAGATTCCAGTTTAGGTAATCCCTCATCTCCACTAAAGAGGTAATCCCCGATATCCATTGAAGAGTCCTCCTCACACTCCTGTCAGATCTCAACCACCTTCTCCACAAGGATGTCCTAACCATTCCACTCAAGAAAGTCCAAGACAACCCCAGGGTAGAAGAATTGGTGGAGTACCGAGAAGACCATGTCTTTTCCTAGGAGTTGTTGCATTTCTTGGTCCTGCTCATGATCTTCTCAAACATCCTGAAAAATTCCTCCCTAAATTCGATCATGATAATATGGAATGTCTTGAAAATCATGTTAGTAAATTCATGTTAGCAGTGAATTCAATGGGTGTGCAACATGAAGATGTTGTATGTCGGTTAATTCCATAGACTTTTAAAAAAAAATATTCCACGTGGTACTTTACACTTCCACAAGGTACAATTAGAAACAATAATGATTTTGAAACTACATTCGTGAAATTTTTTTGTCACGATAAGACCCCAACAACATTGGTCTTAGAATTGTCAAGAAATAAAATGACTCCCAAGGAGAAAATTAAGATTTTAATCAAAGATTATTGACATTAATGAATAAAATACCAAAATATTCTAGGCCTACAGATAACGTAATTATTGAATTATGTACTAAAACCTTACCATCTTCCATTGCTATTTTTGTTAAAAGAGCCAGTAAACAACTTAAACGTAAACATTTAATGAAACATTAAAGGAGGAAAAAGAAATGACGAGTATTGTAGGAAAAGACCCAACTAAGCAAAACATAACTTTCCCACTTATTAGGAAACAAAATGTCAGCTGAAATTTCATCATATAGGAGACTATGGAAACCACCTTTTAGGAGAAATTCTCCACCTCCTTATAACCCAAACAATTCCCTTGATTAAATACACATTGAGGAATTTTCTCACCATCATTACTATCGAGTACATGAAGCCAATCATTTTCGAAAAAATAATTCCTATCAAGAAAATACTCGTACTTGAAGTGCATGTAATCATGGTACCCTTGGAAATACAGTAAGATAAATATCAAAGGGAATGACATATATGACATCCTTTTGGTATTATTAAAATTGTAAACTCGTAGTAAATTGAAAATTTTCTAAACATAATTGTTAAATATACATTTTATCTTAGGAGAAAATAATATTGTAGTATACTTTACATTACAAAAGAGTAATCAAAATATTAGCTTAAAATAAATGTACATAGATTATTAGTATTCATAATATGATGAAGATATAATTGAAACTTAAATACTAAAAAAAACATATAGTTAAAGAGTGTACATGAAATTAAATTAAACTCATTTTTAATTGGTAAAAAACCATTTTAAGAAAACCCATAAATTATGGAGAAGGAGTATCTAGAATTTTAGATGACTAAGACAAGTAACAGATTCATATATGACTAAAATAAGAAATCCTCCGAAGATCAAGGGAATACTTACTAATAAAAGTAAGAATGGTGGGAATTGGGTGAGTAAAATTTAATATTTATAATTTTTAAGTGCATAATTTCATATGCACGTAAATGAGTGACACCAAAAGTGAGTATTAATCTAACAAGAAAATAGTAAAATATAATTATGTATGGGTTGGACAAGACATGAGCAGCATTTGAAGTTGGGGGAAAACACTTTTATGTATGATTTTAGTAATATTAAAATTATTTTTATTAGATTTTTATTGAAATTTTGGTATATTAGAGTTTGTAAAGAAGTGAGAACTCTTCTCTTCTCAAACTTGAGAGCTTCAATCATTGCTACAAAGTATTTTATTCATATAATCTCATTGTAGTTAGAAAGTTCTTAGTTAGAAAGTCCTTGGGGAATGAGAGTACCCAAAAAAATTGGTAAGGAGTTCAACTAGTACAATTCGCAAGTTGATGCAAGGCTAGAAATTGGAGCACACATTTGAATTCAACAATCCATTCAATTAATGACAATTAATTTCATTTAAGTAATTACTATTGTAATGAATAATTTCATTTAAGTAATTACTATTGTAATGAATAATTTCATGTGTATAATTATTATTATAATGAATAATTTCATGTATATAATTATTATTATAATGAATAATTTCATTAATGAGCATTTTGGAATCAATTGAATGATATAATTTGTTTAAATTTTTATTCCTTTTAATTATAATGAATAATTTCATGTGTATAATTATTGGTGTAATGAATAATTTGATATTTACAAAATGGGTATCTTGTAATCATTAGGAATTGAATGATATAATTTGTTTAAAATTCTATGGATTGTACTTGTTGAAATTTTGGTTTTGGATATACGGAGAGACACATTGGTTGAATATGAAGTGATGTTTCTATATATTAAATTAAAAAAAAAAAAATATGTGTTTAACAACACTATTTCAGGTTGGGGTTAATTTTAATTTTTTAAAGTAGGAAATGTGTATAAATGTGTAATTCTAGATATAGGTGGACTGTGTATAGCAAAATGATGTCACCCTTATACTGAAATTTATTTAAAAATACAGTGTGTATTTCAAGTTCAAACTAGTTGTAGATGTGCCGAACAGAAGTTCTTCCATGTGTATAAACCAGGGTGTATTTAGTGATAATAATTGTTATGACTTCAGTCGATTTAAAGGTATGGAAATCGACTCTGTATAAAATATTTTGTAACTGCTAAATACAATCCCTTTTGATGAAAATGCGAAGGAGGAGTTAGCGTCTGTACAAATTTTAATCGACCCTAGAGAAAGAATTATAAAATTGTTGGTTTAAGCAGGGACGGGTAGATCCTTCCAAGGTAATTGGAGAAGGCATCTCCAGCCTTAAGATCAATAAATTTCAAATTGAGTTCCAAATGGAGTCTTCATGTAAATAAACAAACCTGTCAGTGTCTGTGTCCATGGACAAGACCTCTGTATTATAATCCATTTGACGGAAGAAACTTAAAGCCCGCTCTTGATTTTTTTTATGGCTCACTAGAAACTTAAAGCCCGCTTTTGATTGTTTTTTAAGCATTGGAGGATTGCTTCAGTTTTTCTCCTCTGGTAGACAAATTCCTGGTTGTTTTTTTAATTTGTAGCAGGGTTTCTCAGAGTCAACAAAGTAGAGCCGAGAGAGAACACAAATTCAATTCTTGCATTTTGATGACATTCAAGGGTCAAATTTCCGGTATGCCACACCTAGGTTTTTGTTTTGTGTTTCAATGGCTATGATCATACGTATTCTTTTTTCTAATTTCTCCCGGGCTGGTGCCATGATTATACGTGTTCTTTTTTCTAAATTCTCCTGGCTTCAATTTCATGAACAAACAGTTCACTGATTTGGTAAAACAAAAACCATTAACGTCCCGAGTAAATTTAACGTGAAATTTTTATATGAACTTTCATGAGTTCTTTTTCATGTAAGGATTTTAAGATGAACAGCATGAATTCCTGTCAATCACGACGTTTTGCAAAGGTTATCATTTATTTAAATAATTCAATGTTGTTATTTGGAAGAGTTTTATTAGTTTATGTTTAAAGTTATATAAGATGAAAATGTATATTTTTTTAGTGGATCTAATTGTTAAGAATATGTGTTTCTTCTTAAAAGATCATAAGTATGTATATCTCCATAAATTTTACCAGTCAATTTTTTGAGAAGAGGGGATTTCATACACCAATTTGATGTCTAGCTTGGCCTTGACGTTAAATTAAATTATTATTATATAGAAAATTATGCTTTAAATTTTAAAATGCTAAACATTTATATTCAAAATTTAAAACACTTTATTTTTGTTTAAATAAAAATTATTTTCAAAATTTAAAACACTTTATTTTTTGTTTAAATAAAAATTATTTTCTAGGTTGTTTTTCTTAATTTAAAAATGACAAGACATTTAATTAAATAAACAAAAGATTCAGATATTTGGTCACATAAAATCCGTTTTCATATTATGGATGGCCAATCACATCTTCGAAGTTTTGCTTTCAGATAATAATAAAAAAATCTGCCATAAATTATTAACTTTCATTGAAATATTTAATTAATAGAATGAATTAGAAATATGTTAAACATGGTTTACACAAAGTGGTTGAAATTTCAAAACTAAATTATTTATTAAATTTTATGGTTTTGATAATTTTGGTATCTATTCCTACCATTTTAATTGAAATATTTAATTAATAGAATGAATTAGAAATATGTTAAACATGGTTTACACAAACTGGTTGAAATTTCAAAACTAAATTATTTATTAAATTTGATGGTTTTGATAATTTTGGTATCTATTCCTACCATTTTAAAGAAAAAAGGTTGATAATTAAGAAGTTTTAACGATATTGACGGACAAATTAACCAGTAACAAACAATTCCATCTCTGCATACCTTTTAATCTCTAATTCCGTTTCAACGATGTCCATGTTGAGTATATTGTTTAAGATCAGTTTTGCTATTCTCATCTGTATAGGCCACTGAATCACAACAAATATCTGTTTGTTCCGTTTTCTGATATAGATATGAATTTTCGTTTGTGCTATATATCAATATATGGGCCCTCACTGATGCCTCATATTTATTGTGTACAGTAATTACATTAAAACTATTGAAATAAATTAGGTTGTTTACTATTGGTTTTAAGTCAAGATACACAGAAGAATGAATATAAATTAACTTAAATAATAATGATTTGAAATTGTATTTTTGACACTCACTTGTATTTACATAATGAAATTTGGTTAATTATTTAAATATTTCATATTTCAAAATGTTAACTTAAAAATTAAGTATAATCATTAATAGAATGGTTAACTAATATTCAATTTAATATATATTAAAGTGCAAAATTAAAACAAGAAAACTAGTTAACTTAATAAATTGAGTCTAATTATATATTGTAATAATAATTGAATGGAAGCATATGTTTTAAAATTATAAGCATAAGTGTCATGGTAATAATTGCTATGTAACTTATTATAAATTTAAGATAATTTTTTTTCTTTATTTAGTTTATGGTAAATTAAACCTCTGAATTCTATATAATTTTACAACTACCCTTTGTACTTCTATTAACAAGTTCGCTTTCGAGGTGTCATATAAAAAGAATAATAGAACAACCAATCCTTGGTATGATAAAGAATGTAAAATTGCTAGGAAAACCATTAGGGATGCTTCTAATGAGCCCTTAAAACTCTACTTACAAAGCGCTAATTAAAAGAAAAAAAAGATACTATATCAATAAAAGGCAAGAGCATCTTTCACAACTATACAAGTTGGATCCTAAGAAGTTCTGGAGCCAAATTCTAAAATGCAATACTAAAGAAAATAATACGATTCCCTTAATGGACTAGAATTCCTACCTTAAAAGTCTTTACAAGTTCCCTAATGCCATGGTCACCATTCCTATTGTCCCTACAAAGGAAGAAGCTTTTTCTTTAGATGACATAGAGTTCGGGGTGAAGCAACTCACAAATGGGAAAGCTAAGGACATTGAAGGCTACCATGCTGAAATTTTAAAAATTGGAGGGCCAATCCTTATCCCTCACATACATAAGCTCTTCAATTTAGAAGTCAAGCAAGGCTTCCGTAAACCCTAGACGCAAAGCCTCATTGTTCTTATTTTTAAAAATGGGGATAAAAACATTCCCTCTAATTATAGGACCATTAAAACTAGCCCGATTTTAGCCAAGCTTTTTGGAATTATTTTGGAAAAGAAGATTAGCATTTGGCTAAAAAGTCATGGTAAAAGAGATAAAGGCGAGGCCAAATTTAGGAGATATCATTTAACTGTGGACCATCTTGTTACCTTTAGGATCACTAAAAGGAGTTCTGCAATACTAAAACCATTATTTTTTGTTGACTTTAGAAAAGCTTTTGACATAGTTCCTAGGAAAAACCTTTGGAATAGGTTGGAAGAAATAAACGTGTCTCTCGAGTTGAGGGCTATTGCAATAAGGATGTATGAGAACGCTATTTATAAGTTTAAAAACATTGAGGGCTGGTCAAAAGAGATTAACTGCAATATCAGAGTCAAACAAGGTTGTCCCTTGTCCCCTACCCTTTTTGGCATATACATTGATAAGTTAGAAGAATGCTTGGAAAAAGGAGGTTGTGTCGGCCCTACTCTCACTAGTATAGTCATCAATATTCTTCTTTATGTCGATGATATCGTTCTTATGGCAAGGAGTCCCCATGATCTTGAAAACCAACTAAGAATCGTCAATGATTTTTTCTCTAATATGGGTATGACTGTTAATACTGATAAGACTAAGGTCATGATTATTAAAACCAATAGGACTCCTTATGATACCTTTGTATATGAAAACAATAGCTTGGAGGAAGTGACTTCATACAAATATCTTGGAAAGCTTATTATGGGCTTGAAAACAATTGTAAATCAAAGGATTATTGGGGGATGGAAAGCTTATTATGGGCTTGAAAACAATTGGAGTTGGGATAAGAAAAAACTCCTCTTTGAGACTCTTGGTACACCTGTTATTCTTTATGGATGTGAAGTCTAGGGTTGTAGTATCTCTCGTGAATCCTGGAGAAAATAGATCAAATACAAATGAATTTTATAACCTATAATCTCAAAAATAAAGGAAATACGCCTTATCCCATCCTCCTCGTAGAAACAAGTCTCTCCCCCATTGCGAGCATGGCTATGAATAGATACCTAATGTATAAGAACAAGTTAAACAACATGGAAGACAAGAGGCTACCTAAAATTGCTTCAAAATCAATTCATAACCAACATCGACTCAAGCGAGGATGGCATAAAGACGCCCGGTCTTGGCTAAACTATTGGGGAATCATTGAAGAAACCATTTTGCAGAATAAAGATACTATTAAAAAAAACATCAAATCAAAATTTAAGGAAAAAATGTTGTGTGAAAAAGAGTTAGAGGAAAAAAAATAAAATAAGGTATTATAAAGATGTAATCAACCCTAATCTAAAAGATCAAAATTATAAGTTTAAAGAAAAAAATAAGCATTGCTAAGATTAGAACAAATTTTCACGAGCTCCATAGTGAAATTGGGCGTTGGTCAATTCCTAAAACGCCATGGGATGAAAGAGTGTGTCACCTTTGTCACAGTAAGAAGGTTGAAGATGAAAGGCACGTTCTCATAGATTGTCCATCCTATACCCATATTATATCTCATTTTCAAAATATTGATTACACTACCAACCTTCCTAACCTCTTAACTCAACAAAATTATGGTGATCTTGAAAAGCTTCTCTTAATGCTTTTTGAGCACAGAAACAAAATTCTAAAGAATCACAAGTAGTCACTTCCCTCTTAAGGTCCGATATACCAATTAGGTCTTAGTGGACGTTAATCATCATCATCATCATCATCATCATCATTGTAAATTGAAGATATTTTTTTTTTCTTTATTTAGTCTTATCCAACTCAGGATTAGTTATTATTTTACATTGAAATTTAGACTAAAATGTCTCATATATTTTGACCATGTTTTTTATTTATATTTTCTTTATTATATTGAATTTAGTAATGTAAAAATATAAAATAAAATATTTTTTATTTATTATTTTCTTTATTTAATCTTATCCAACTCACGATTAGTTATTGTTTTACATTGTAAAATTATAAAATAAAATATTAGTTATTATTTTATATTATAAAAATATAAAACAAAATACTTTTTTATTTATTGGTTTCTTTATTTAGTCTTATCCAACTCGGATTAGTTATTATTTTACATTGGAATTTAGACTAAAATGTCTCATATATTTTGAACATGTTTTTTATTTATATTTTATTTATTACCTATAATTTAGTAATGTAAAAATATAAAATAAAATAACATGTATTATAATATAATTGTGTTATACATCTTTGAACAATAAAACTTAATATAATTAAATACACAAGTAATAATATTTTTTGTCAAAAGATAATAATTGAGGATTGTTTGTTATTCAAAATATATAATAATATATAATGAATAGTAAATTGAATGTAACTATAATATTCATAAATATAATATAAATATAATAAATATATTATAAATATAATAGAAATATAATAATAAATAATATATTAGATAATAAATATAATATAAATATAATAATGCATAATGAAAAAATACATAGTACAACTTTTTATATTTAGATATGGTGATTGGTGAAATTCATTGATTATGTAATTAATTCTACATATTGAAAAACTTGAAGGTAGCAATAACACTTAAATTCTATCAACCAATTAGAAATGAAAAACAAAAACATTTGTATTATTTCAAAGAATATATATTTGTTTTCCTATGTTAAACATTACATTGCATAAACAAATTTATGGTAAAAGTAAAATTAATGTCACATCAAAAGAAAACTCATTGCTATAGTCCCATGGCATGGACTAATAACACACGGGTGAGTGTAAGTTTGAAAGATAACCAGAAAGGTGGTGTAAGTTTGAAACATAACAAGAAGGGTGGGTGTAAGTTTAAATTAATAATGTTGTATTAAGATAACACAAGGGTGGATGTAAATTTAAATTAATAATGTGGTGCTTGTTTAATAAAATTGTACAATCTTATGCATTTTATAAAAGTTGATTAGATTGTTTTTTAAATATAATTTAACATTCAATCACATATTTGTGCAACTATATAGTTTGAAAGCTTAACACCATTAAACTTATGTTATACCAGTGACCACTCACCTACAAAGGGGAATGGTGTCATTTTAATCACTTAAAAAAATGAAAAGAAAAGAGAAAATCAAAGGAATTCTAATTGAAACACTTCCAACAAAAGACAAAAGTGAGAAGAAGAGCATAATAGATGAAGCGTTGAAGATACAGGGATACACCGAAGAACATTGATTGAGAATCGGTCCTTTGGTAGAGAAGGTACGAAATGTTGAGTAAATGCCTGTGAATGCAATCTATATTTATGTAGAGAGCCAAAACACCATTGTAACCTTGTAATTGTTGATAAATAAAAGTTGTGCATAGCCATTTGATGTTGGAAATTTTCCTTTGAGTATTCTCTAGGATAATATTTGTTCCTATTGTGTTTAATCTTCTTGTGATTATTCTTTTATATCTTCTTGTTTTTCTCTAGTGGTTATTAATCCCAACACCCACATCATTAAATTAATTTCATTGCATTGTTGATTGGTATGCACAACACAATCTCCAATTTACTTGATCATTGGTTTCAAATGATTGTTGTGTGATGTGTAAATCATATGCAACAACATTGAATTACATTATCCACTATATATATAATGAATAGTTTCTTCCTATAGCCATCTTTGTGATTTACCAAGACATTATTAACCAAAATGCAGCGACCAATTTGTCCCTCAATCTTGTGTGCTGGTAATTATGTACAACTCATTCTCCTTAATGAGATCGTTGGTTGTTCCCCATAGTTATAATTACCAATGCAAATGCTCTATTGAAGTGATAAGCAAATAGACAACTAATCATTTTGGATTTATTTAATCTCTATGTATTAGCACAATTGTAATACCCTCTATAGGAATGAACATAAGAAGTATGTGGTAAGTGGGTAAGTGGTTTACATTTGATTACTTTGGAATTTATATAAAGTAATAATATAACTAATAATAAAGTACATTTGGGATTATAATTAGTTAGGAGCACCATGGGGACAATAAACTACTGAGAGAGGAAATAGGGGGAATCTGTATGAAATAATATTAAATAATGTGTCGTTTCCATGTGTATCTCTCAAAGATTTCCTATGAACGTATTTCCCATGCAATTTGAACATACATGCAATCCTCGAGGAAGGCATTCGTTCCACCTTTGGAGGGGAAGATTAGGAAATTAATTCTATTATTTTTTGTATGTTAGATATGACAAGGTAGGTGTTGGTGTTGAGTGTGCATTAAGATACCATATAGTGTTTCTAGAGTTTTTAGTGATGAAGTTATGTCAAACCCAAGATTGTGTTCATGGGTAGTTACTGAGATTAAGACGAATTAATTTACAACAATTTTTTCCTTGTTCTTCATTAGTATATATTTTCCTAGCCAACCTATATGGAGCATTGAAGGGAACTACGATAAACTAAGGGAATGTTTAGAAGTGAAATGGATCACACAACTTTTATTGTGTAGTCATAAGGGGGGGAGAGAGGCTGGTGAGTGGGATGGTTGTGGTAATAATAATATAGGATGTTATAGGATGCTTGTGAGTGGGATGGTTGTGGTAATAATAATATAGGATGCTAAACTTTTTCGGAATACAGACTTTAATCGCTTGCTTTCTCATTATGGTATTCAATAGTTGAGTCGACACTTTCAGATATGGTTTTTACCAGTTGATTCAGTTCTTTAAGATATGGTCTTCGCAAGTTGCGATTTGTCTGCTGATCATCAAGTAATATTAGTATGACTTAGAAATCGAGAGGGAAGCCATTGCACAATATTCACACACAAAGAATAGTTTGTATTACTTAATAGACAAATGGAGGTTACATATATAGCATGCAAATCACCCACTCCTAGCAATCTAGATCCTAATAAAGTGGATCCGATTAGATAAAAGTAGTAAATCTAGAAACTCAGAGTTACAACAGTCATAGTTAACCTGGAAACTCAGAGTTACAATAGTTGTAAGCATTATCTCTAACACCCTCCCTTAATGCTTACATTACAAATATCACAATCACAAATTACAAAACATGACAAAAGGTTACAACACAAATTTTGTCATGTCTGTCTCACTGGTCCTCATACGCAGTTACACACATCTCTGAACTTCATAGACACACTCTTTCTCTCCATCATCTTCAAGCTACCACTTCATACAACACAAATACAACCGCTTCCGACCATCTTTGAAATGTGTATAGGATCAATGATTCTAAACTACCCAGAAGAATAGTCTCGATATTGAAACATTCAGTAATCGATCTTACAAAGTGACCTTTACACACACTCACCAACACAATGATAACATATAAGTATTGACTATGAAGCATCGAAGTAAAACAATAATCTCCATATTTCAATGGACTTGTAGACATATTTAAACCAATCATGTATTCCTATAGCACTGAAGTGCACCAAGAACCAGTAGCTTTAAAAGATGCTACTCTATTCCCTAATTGGTTCTTCATAATATCAACAAACACACAAAATAATGCTATTACATAAATTACACGATATTTTTAACACAAATTCAAACATAACTCAACATCTAGCTTTATCTGACCATTATTATGATGCTCGACTTAAATTAGATCACCAGTGATCTATTTTGTCCAAAAAATTAGCAGGCGGTTTTTCTGGGGAACCAAATTCACCACATGGATAGACTAGGTTGGATGGACGAACACAACAACAACAACTAGTGTCTCATTCTTCAACACTTCCATAGGAGTTATACTTCTTCCACACAAATATTCTTCAGTACCATTGCATCTCCACCGATTGGCAATATTTCTTCTTTCTTGGATAACTGCAGATCATGAAAAATCCTTCTATATAGAGTATTTAATCCAGCAGGAAACACGTGATCATGTGGCTACTAAGAGATGAGGCTCTACTTCTGCAACGTTCATAGTAAAAAAATCACAGTTCACATCTCTTTGATTCTCATATCTAGGCTTTATTTCCATGGATACGATCTCTGCCAAATAAAAGCAGTTATAGGCAACTACTCTTCCACGCTGGCTCCAGATCGGTGACACACTTACAAGAAACGTTTAAGAAGGGATGGATCTGTAATGTGTTGACATCAAAGGGGTATCCTGCAACTTGAGCAATAGCATAACTAATTCAATGTTTCAGAAATGCACCTCGCCTCAACTTGATTTGCTTCGAATCTGGCAGCGGTTCTCTTACAAGATACACAGGAAACACTAATTAATCACACAAATAAAAAATTAAGAAATTCAACACCCTACTTATGTACAAAGAATCATCTCCCAAACTATGTTATCTTCCCAGGCATTCCCATGAGGGATTAAACCGACCCAAGCTCTCATACCAACATAGAAATCGAGAGGGAAGCCATTGCACAAGATTCACACACAAAGAATAGTTTGTATTACTTAATAGACAAATGGAGGTTACTTATATAGCATGCAGATCACTCACTGCTAGTAATCTAGATCATAATAAAGTGGATCAGATTAGCTAAAAATAGTAAACCTAGAAACGCATAGTTACAACAGTCATAGTTAACCGAGAAACTCACAGTTACAATAGTTGTAAGCATTATCTCTAACAATATGCCCATCGAACCAACAAGACATGTATCTAATTAAATATGAACTTGCATTTCATACATAGCACAGGTAATTCTCTTGTTATTGACATCATATATATGAATATTATTTCCATCTGAAGCAAAGAATAAGATCTGAGAATCAACGGAAAAAACAACATCCAATTGCTCCACTAGCTTCCGACCCCTGGGTCGGTTGTCTGAAGCTGCCTGGAACTATCTGTTTGCAAATTCAAATCCTTCTTTCAGCCTTGCAGTGAGGTCAATTTGATGAATTGGATGAGTGTGATGGATGACTAATCTTCAACATCAACTCAACTCGACTTGCAAATTATGTTCTTGTTTTACAATTTTGATATATGCAGGCTTATATAACTTCTTATTCTTTTGCAAGTTTTAGCATGTAGTCATGATCATTTAAATAATCCT
The DNA here is from genome assembly GCA_010110895.2 of Picea sitchensis. NCBI lineage: Eukaryota > Viridiplantae > Streptophyta > Pinopsida > Pinales > Pinaceae > Picea > Picea sitchensis. The sequence goes on along the minus strand of SNQJ01S0027038.1, from coordinate 24,273 downwards.
TAAGTCTTTAATGAATCTCCTCCAACAATGAATCCTTCAATATTATATCATATTTCAAGTTTAATACAATTTCTAGAATTTACATATACTATGCTTCTATGACCAAAGGAGACGCTAAAGATGCCATTCCAAAGCTTTCTTAAGCGTCTTTAGTAGTGACTTTCTAATTATGTTATTATCTAAAGATGTACTTTTATTTAATTTTGTGTTTTCTTATTCTTATATGCAAGCTTCTTCCATGCAACTCTCACCCACAAGGAAAAAGGCTGCTCCAAGATCGTCTTCATCACAAACTTCTTTATTTCCACTATCATTTAAAACAACAATTGCATGAGCATCTCAATCAAATCTTCCATCCAATATCGATCGTCGATGTCACATAGCAACGAAACCTAAGTGTTTTAGTCCAGGGAATAACTACAAGTATTCAAAAAGAGAGCTACATTATACGAACAATAATAGGGACACATTTGAACTCACCAAAAGAGAGAGATTTGTGGAAAGAATATTTGTACAATAGAGATGGTTGGAGTAGTTGTACTCTCTCCAATTAATCCTTCCTTAGGCCTTATTTGCACTTTATTACACATATTCATATATTTATTAGTACAACAGAGATGGTTGGAGCCTACCCACGGCTCCAACTAATCCTTCCTTATTCTTTCTTTGTACTTTATTACACATATTCATATATTCATTATACTAATGTCTACTGTATAATGTATGATGTCTTATTACAAGGACCTATGAGGCCTCCCAACTTAGCACTATTCCAAGAAGAATTATGGGTTGTATGATAGATCCTTATATCCATATTCTTTAAAGATTGTTACAATGATTGTTGTGATGTAGATGACATGTTTATTTCTCTATTGTATAAATTAAAGTTTAGCTAGGTCAATTGTTTAGAAATGGATGTGTGTTAGGAAATGGCCGTGTGTAGGCCACAACCATGAAGAAAAATCAATCAATGTATTTGAATGGATTGAATATGAATGTTGTTGCAATTGTGCATATATCAATTCTTATTATTCCATGAGTAAATTAGATATTAATGTGTATGTGTTGAGATGGTTAAATTCCTTCATAGGTATAATGGATGAATAAATTATCGACAATGGAATTTACCCCTGTGAGCATCACTCGATGCAATGAGTGCTAAGTGGACTATTCAAATCATGAGAATTATTGGTCAGTTGCGACTAATACTCATGAATATGGGTCATAGATTAATGATTTACACTACGCATTTAATCCTGAAAATAATATCTAATATCTTGCACTGCGGAAGCCCCTATATGCTTAAATGGAATTTACATTGCTAATTGATATTTGTTTGCCAATTATATCTCATAATTCTAATACTAGTTTAATTTAGATAATTGGTTATGTGACAACATAATGCCAAAGTAATTTGAATGGTTTATGGAGTACCTCCTCTCCTCAATTGATTTAATGAGGTGATTGGGTATGTTACAACACCATTGCCTCACACTCACTACATATGTGGCAGTAGCTACAACCCTTTTTTGAACTATTTCAAACATTATTAATCAAAGTGCATATGTAAATATGTAAATTGTATTGGCTATGGTGAGGAATGATGTCAAGAAGTGGTTTTATTCATGGTATTACATTTTTCATGTATATTGTAATAGCATGTTTGTGTTAATTTGAGTGTGAAAATTATATATAGAGAGAAACATAGAGAATTATTCAATAACTTCATACAATTAGACTCTTGGGATTGTACATTTAAATAATAGAGTATGGTATTTTTATAGCATGATAGAGTTGAAGCACAATTGTTTTCATAGTTGACATCTTGGCATTACAAGTAAACAAACCAATCATTGAAACCAAATTTGAACAAAGTTAGTCATTCATAGAAATGATTTCATATTGAAGAAGCTAGATGTTAGTTTGGCAGTGACTCATAGAAAGATACAATCTTAATTTCGCAGAGAAGGATCTATGTTGGCAATGTGGAAAATCCATAGACATATAATTTACAAATCATATGGTATCAAAGCCCAAGTTCAAAAACACTTGGTGAACACTATGTATATTAAATATTCCCAGTGGATGCTAAAAAAGTGGAGAAGCATCACGACAAGGTCTAGAAAGGAGTACAAAAGAAAAAATAGTGGGGATATTCCATGAAGAACATGATAAGGGGATAACATATACATGTGAGAAGCCATAAGATACTCCTCAATGACAAGGGATAATATATCAAGTCATAAGATACTCCTCAATGACAACAGATAATATATCAATTCACAAGCTAATAACAGGGGATAATATATCCATGTAAGAAGCCATAAGCTATTGCAAGTATGAGAACTAGGGTTTTGAGATGAAAATTTTGAAATAACCAAAACTCCCTTAATATTTATCCAAATTTATATTATAATCACAATTATGAAATCCCATGACCACTTTGCATATGCAAGAACTTGTTTAAGAGGAAATCTTAACACTGTCACAAAATATCTACTCTACAATCCATATGACTCTCACAAAAAACCATAAAATTGTTGATTTTAAATGAATGATATATCCACTCTAGGAAATCCAATTTGAAACTTTGTTTTGTCTTGCGTTTTTTGAATGAGAAACTCATATCATCAATTGGTCTCCTCAAATTCTGCTCATAAAACTAGAAGAATTAGCCCTGATGTTGTAGCCCCTTTTTTTTCCTTTGAAAGCCTGCAAAATAGAAAAAAAAAATCCTTCTTTTTTGGGCCCAAAAATGAGTTGTAATACCAATTGTTAAGTACCTTACATTTGAAAATGCTATCACATAAAAGATATTCTAAAATTAGATAGAAGATCCCCTTTACTTGATTATACAAAAATATCCTCAAGGAAGGTCAACAACTTATAATAATCCTTATATGGAAGGAATCCATTCATATTCATTTATCTCTTAAGGTTGAGTTTACTCTCAATGAGCTAAGCTTCAAGTACAATACCTTTTAACTCACCCCATAGGGAGGAAACCATCCTTACTTATAGATAACAAGAAAATTGTAATCATAAAACCCTGCTAACTATATAGTAGACTTCAGTAAGCTTTATTTAATAAGACCTCATTACTTTTATTCAATATTAATTACCATAATGAGTTTTACTTAATAATAATGAATATAATGGACCTAATATATCTTACATTGAATGACCTACAATATCATTACTCTAATTGACCCTTCCACCCGTCATTATACCCTCAAGGAATATCTCAACAAGGAAACTTTCCATGCGAAAACAGTAAAGCATCATATTAGATACAACATAACAATAATCAAAGCATATTATACTAACATTTTTACTTTCATTACCATCATTAAACTCAAACCACAAATATTTTCTTAACATACATGTATCAGTAACTCAACATGTATCTACACTAAATATCAATAACAATTTCACTAAAATCACAAACCTAACAATACATAAATAGTTCGAAATACTATATTACAACAATGAATATTATAATACATATATTTATAAATTAAACAACATCCTTACACAAAGATCAACCACACAAACCATAATTACCCTATATGCAAAATTCAAATCACCAACACATAATTAATACATAAAACTCAACATAAAACATAGTTCTTTATGAATCAAATTACATTAGGCTATTAAATTTATTAAATTAAAGTAAATACATATATTATCTTCAAATTCCATGAATCTCATAATAATAGAGATAAAGTATATTCCCTAATATGAGGAAACACACTTTACTAGTGTAACATCCCGCTCTGGCGCACTGAGAAAACTTATTCTTTGAGGACACTTGCTCACAAGTGATTTGGACTATTATGATATTGAAACTCTTGTCCTTCATTATGATGCGTTATGATAGATGACATGATGTTTTACTGCTTTGATTTAGACAGGTGCTATTGACTCAGTTTTATGGAGTGTGTAGGGTTTTTGACCTTGAGGATGCAGAGGC
>SNQJ01S0027038.1:0-10929 GCA_010110895.2 Picea sitchensis | reverse complement strand
AAAATATTTGACTTGTGGAAGTATAAAAAGATTTTAAATTAATAATAAAGGGAAAAGAGTAAACAACGCAACTGCCATTTTGGCTCTAATAAAAAGGGGAAAGAAGGGAATAATAAGAATTAGGAAACTAAGTAATGGAGGAAACATAACAAAGGAAAGTTGGAAACTTATGGTAAAAAGCAAGGTCAACATAGTAAGGAATCTGCAATTAAGAACCTTCTAATTTCAGCTAATTTAGCAACTTATGTTTAGGGAAATTATTTAAAACATGTAAGGGGATCTAGGAACACCTAGGATGAAATTTAGGAGCAACTCTAGGTGGGTGAGGGAAATGAGTCAATTAATAATTTAAAGAAAATAATTATTGGAGGAAAGAGGGGGATGGACGACACTTGTGCGAAGGAGAATATTTAGAATATTTTTATTAAAACTTAATTTAAAAGTGATTTAGGGAAAGTGAGAGGTTCAGACAACTCTATAAAAGAAAGGGAAGATGAGGAAGAAGGGGGATCGGTTGTTAGCGTAATGTTACACTTTTGAATTTGTGACTTGACTGATTACTTGTGGGGAGTTGGGACATCCCAGCTCGGATAGGAGTGGTAGCTCAGCCTTGCGAGGTGAGCTAGGAGCTAGACGTACCATCTGGATAGTGTGTGGCCCCTTTGCGGCTTGGGGGGATAAGCGGGAAGCAGAGTACCCCTAGCGTTGGCTGGGAGGTACCGGTGAGGTCTCGACGATCGCCAAGTGGGAGCAGCAAGGAGCTCAAGTGCGGGATATCATCTTTGGGTTATTTGTCGTCGATCACAGGTACACAAGTGCATTTGTTTGTTTAAGAATAAAAGGAAAATTGTTTAAAGTTGTATATGAATCCTTATGATGATGATTGATGTGTTGAATTTTGGTTCATCTTGTTTCCTTGTTGTTGTTTTCTGTACCTAGACTGTTATAACCCCATAATCCTTTCGATGAGTTATCCTTGGCTTTGGCATTCTCTTACTATTGGCTGCAATTTCTTATTGGTGTTCTTTAGGCGTTTATAAATGACTGTGGGCGTTTATATCTGATTGGGGGCGTTTTTAATTATTCTTGTGGGCATTTTTACATTGCCGTGGGCGTTTTTATATTGTTGTGGGCGTATTTACATCATTGTGGGCATTTTTATATTACCCTGGGCATTTTTACATTGTCGTGGGTGTTTTTACATTGCTATGGGTGTTTTTACATTAGCCTAGGCGTTTTTATAATTTTGTGGGCGTTTAAATATTACTGTGGGCCTGAATATCCATGAACAGAGAAAAGAATTTGCCACTTCAATTCACCGTCGACCCCATACCTATACTTTACTTTTATTTTACTCATTATCTTCTTGGAAATCCTTGTATAAGAATTTAAATTTAGAAGCACTGCGGCACAGATCTTTAGGAATTGATTGTTGGGATCAACCTTTAAATACGCTCCACATAACCTTTTTGAAGTACTATCACCTGATTAGAATCATTTGATTTTTAGCGATTTTACCTAAAATTGATTTTTAGCACTGTGGCATTCGCTTGTACCTCTGAAATCTTTACTCTGCCTCACAGTAAATCTCATTTATGAATTAAGCCAGTAAAACTCTTTAATGCTATTGGCAGTAAGTATAGAGTTGAGTATAATTGGGGTTCTCGTTGATTTAAGAACAAGTTAATAAAAAGGGGATGGGGATTATATAATGCAGTTTTGGGTTTAGTCTTATAAAAGGAATAGTTTTATTTCCCTTTCCATAGAATCTGGTTACTTTATATATTCTATTGAATGTAATGTAATGTTATGATATGTTAATGGAATGTAATAAATGGTCAGGTAATGTAATGTAAATGTAAATGAAATGTTTTTTTTTTTACAGAAACAGTTATAGATTATATTAAAGGGGTGGACTAGCCACAGATCCGATTACAAATGGCCTCGAATTCCTTCGGGCCTATCTTTCTGAACCATTCTACTTCTATAGCTAGATACTTGTGAGCTAAACTAGTTCCTGTACGTCTTCTAATAGAACTGGATTAAATTTAAATGCCGAAACTCCATTCACTATTTCAGCTTAAGTCTCAACACTGTTTCAGCATATATCTCAACACTTTTTCAGCATTTGTTACAGCGGTGTTTCAGTATATGTTCCAGCCCTGTTTCAGCATATGTTCCAGCATAAGTTACATCATTGTTTCAACATATGATCCAGTATTGTTTCAGCATATGTTCCGGCACTGTGTTTCAGCATATGTTCCAACACTGTGTTTCAGCATATGTTACAACATTGTGTTTCAGCATCTGTCACAACCCTGTTTCAACATATGTTCCAGCCCTGTGTTTCAGCATAAGTTACAGCACTGTGTTTCACCATAAGTTATCACATTGTTTCAGCTTATGTTCCAGTACTATTTCAGCATATGTTCCAGTACTGTGTTTCAGCATATGTTCCAGTACTGTGCTTCAGCCTATGTTCCAACCCTGTTTCAGCATATGTTCCAGCACTGTGTTTCAACATATGTTCCAGCACTGTGTTTCATCATAAGTTACAACACTGTGTTTCAGCATAAGTTGCAGCACTGTTTCAGCATATGTTCCAGTACTGTTTCAACATATGTTCCAGCACTATCCTGACGCCCCTATCCTTATTCTAGCACGTCCTTGCTCAAGACTTCTCTCACCTGCCTCATACCTTTGCGTCTGCACTTTGGATTCCTTCCTGGCAAATTTCAGACTTCTACAGATTCTGACAGGAGAACTCCGGTCGAGTCCTTCTCCCCAGACTCTAAGGGATAGGTTCATAAATTTCAGCTCCATTTATGTTGATGATTCCCTTTCCTAGGGAGGTGCCTCTGTTCACTTCGTGGTCTGCCAACTGATTAAGATGCCTGAGGACGTGGTAGAACTTCACCTCTTCGAATTCCTTCATCTGGACCAGAACCTTCCTATAATAATGGTCCAAGCCCACGTTTTTGGGAGCCTTCCTCTGATTGAGAGCTTGGATAAAGATTCTAGATTCCCCTATGACAGCCAAATTCAAAATTGATAATGTTCTAGCCTGAGCCAGCCCCTGCCAGATTGCTAAAATTTCAGCTGTATTATTGGTGTTCAGGCCCAGCCCCGAGGAAAAGTTGAGTACAATTTTCCCTGAGATGTCGAGAAGTACCCCTCCACTTCCTGCGGGACCGGGATTCCCTTTCGAGGCCCCATCCACATGAAGTATATGCTTCTCCAAAGAAGATCTCCACTTTAAGAACTCATGTTCCTCTAGCCTAATTTCCCAAGGGGAATAGTGTTTGGTAACTTGCTTGGTTCTGTCCAGGAGGGAGGGATCAAGCTCAGGAAACCAGACATACTCATCTTTGTTAGGGGTTACTTCATTTGTGATATTAGTCTTTGAGGCTATCAGATCACCCAGAATCGCTTTCACTTTGAGTGAAGTTTGGGTCGGCATCCCTGCTAAATCCCTGAAGATCCTGTTGTTTCGCTCCAGCCATAGTTTCCAGCAGACTACTTTCGGCACCCACATCTAGAAATGCTTTAGTAGGTTCAACTTGGTAAAGGAGAAGGGAGCCAGATCGACCCAAGAGGAAAACAAAGAGGGTAGGGGTACATTCAACTGGCCAAGAATGAGATTCCAAAGTTCCAGAGCGAAGGGATAGAGGAGAAAGAGGTGGACAGAGGTTTCAACATGACAAGCATAGAGAGGGCATCGAAAGGGCCCTTCCCAGCCTCTTTTTGAGAGGTTTTCCCAAGTAAGGATACTGTTGTGCAGAAGGGACCAACATAAGAAATCTAATTTGGGAAGGGAGGGATGAAGCCAGATATTTCTCCACACCGAGGGGTCAGGGGCTACCCAAGGGATTGCTTGCAGGGCTGCATAACCAGCAGTAGCAGAGTAACTGCCAGACGAGCCCCAACCTCTTTTGTCCTTCTTCCTAGCCAAGGAGGGGGAGCACCCTTGAAGAGAATCCAAGAGGGTTCGGGCTTCAGTTTCTAAGTGCTGCGGATAGTCCCCCAAATCCCAGTTAAACCAAGATTCGTCCTGGTTCCAAGCTAAAAGGTCCCACAGGGTGACTTTTCTAAAGGAGTGGAGCCAACTCTTGATGTTTTCCATCCCTTCTAAAAAACTTAAAGGGTTCTGTCCTAAAATAGAGTCTTCCCAAAACTTTATTTTTCTGTCGTTCCTCGGGATCCAAAAAATCTTTGAGGTAATCAAATCAAGAGCCTTAAGGCAAATAGAAAGGATGGGAGAGACTTTTCTAGTCAAGGGAGGGTGCTCAAGGCACCTTTCTTTGTGACCACACAAATATTTAAGCCTTAGCGCTTTGGAGCTCCAAGTGGTTTTACCTCTTATCATCTTCTAGAGAATCCTACCTCCCATGGCCAGATTCTGAGTGGCCACATCTCTTACTTGCAACCCACCTTCCATCCTGGGGGCTTTAACCTTATTCGAGCTGACTAGGTGCATTTTTTTCCCCTCATTCCTTCCCCCTTCCCAAAGAAATTTTCTCAAGATGTTGTCTAAGTCTCTCACAAATCCTCTTGGGGCAAGGAGAATGGAGGCCTGGTAGACAGGAAGAGAGGTGAGCACAGAATTTATGAGGATTAACTTCCCTTCTTTGTTCAGCCATGTTGCTCCCCAGGCCAAGATCCTGGATTTCATCTTGTCCAACAGAGGCAACCACAGGTTGCTTCTTGGAGCTGCTTTGACTAGCAGGATTCCTAGATATTTAATGGACTCCCACGTTGAAGCTCCTTCCATTTCCAACACCCTGGAAATGACAATCATTTCTATAGGAGGGTAGTTCCATCCATAAATTTTACTCTTCCTCAAACTGATTTCGCTGCCTGCAATTTCATTGTAGTCATCCAATTCTTTCTTCAAAGCTCTTGCGGTGGACAGGTTGGCTTGGCCCAGAAGGAGAGTATCATCGGCAAATTGAGCATGATTAATTATCTCAACTCTAGGAGAAATTGAGAGGCCAATTAAGGAGCTCTGTTGCACGCTTGAATGGCATAAAGCAGGGGGGACATGGGGCATCCCTGTCTAAGTCCCATTGAGGCCTGGAAAAACTCATTCGGTCTGCCATTTAATAGTGGGGCGATCCACGGCCCCGCTATATAGGCCCTAATCCAGCGAACCAAATGTGGGTGAAATCCCATCTTGAGCATCACAACAAGAAGGAAATTCAGCCGGACTCTGTCAAAGGCATTCGCCAGATCCATCTTGACTAACATTACTTTCTCCTTCCTTTGATAGCTTGAGTGGATAGCCTCTTGCAAAAGGATAATATTGTCTTGGATTTGTCTCCCCTGGATGAAGCCCCCCTGGTTCTCCGGGATGATCCTGAGGAGGACTTTTTTTATTTTGTTTTCTATTACTTTGGTGATGATTTTGTACCCCGAATTGCAAAGAGAAATAGGGTGGAATATTGAAAAACTTTGGGCACCTTTCTCTTTAGGAATTAAAGCTAGAAAGGAGGAGTTGGTGCTCCCTCCAATTTTGCTACAGTTCTGAGATTTCCTCACCATTCTGACTAGATCTTTCTGGATGATATCCCAACAGACTATATAGAACCTAGCCATGAATCCATCAGGCCAGGGGGATTTATATGGATTCATAGCTTGGAGAGCTTTGTTGATCTCCTCAGTCGTAATAGGGGCTGTCAGCCAATGATTGTCATCTTCATTTATTAGCTTGGGGACCACCGTGAGAGGATAGAGCTCCGGTCTAGTAGGGGCCTCCAACTCTTCAGTAAACAGATTTTTATAGAAGGAGTGGGATGCAAGTTTGATCTCCTCAAGTTTTTTGTAAATCTGTCCCTGATATTGAATCTCTCTGATTGAGTTATGACTTTTTTGGGATTCTGCCTGCTTGTGGAAGAAGGAAGTACTTTTTTCTCCTTCTTGGAGCCAGAGACTTCTCGACTTTATTCGCCAACACTCTTCCTCTCTTCTAAGAGATTTGTGAGGCTTCTTTTTCAGCTCCAACTCATCGTTCAACATCGCTGGGGTTACCGGGGCAGACTCCATATGACATTGGTGTTTCTCCAGGGCCCTTTGGGATTTTTTCCTTTCCTGCAAAGGGGAGGGCAGGTTCTTTGCCCAGTTTTTGAGATCCACTTTGAGCCTTCTCACTTTCTCTTCCCAAATGAAGAAAGGTGATCCCGACACACTCTTCTTCCAGGAGTTTGAAACCAACTTGAGGAACCCTTCCGAGGAGACCCATAGCGGGCTAAAGCGGAAGAGGATCGAGCCCAGATTTTCCCCAGGGGTCAGGGAAAGGGAGATGGGCTTATGATCTGAGGTGCAAGCTTGCAGGATTTCAGACGAGGCAAAAAGTACAAGGGTTAAAAGGAAGAGTGAACCAAGAAGCGGTCTAAGCGGGTTGCAATGTGCCCCGATCCCACTCTTTTGTTGTTCCAGGTGAAATTTCCTTTACTGGGTTTGATGTCCTGTAGATCCCAATCCATCATAATGTCTTCAACCCAGTCTCGTACAGGGTCTCTTATGGTTGTTCCTCCTTTTTTTTCAGAGAGGGCTAGGGTGACATTCAGATATCCAGCCAGAATAAGATTCTCATGATGGTTAGTAGAGAGGAAAGTATTCAGAGATTCCCAACAATCTTTTTTTTTGGATAAAAGAACCAGAGCATAAATATTAAATAGGCTAACTTGATGTCCCGATTCGTGGTGCAACAACTTCGTGAACAACCAATGGATGGCGCTATGTTCTTCAATCAGGTCTAGCATTGAGGAGTTCTAGAAGGTGGCTAGACCTCCTGAAGCTCCCCTGGTGCTAGCGACTCTACCTGCCCCTTTTTTCCAAAAATGTTTACTAGCCTGGAAGGTCTCATGCTCCTCCATCTTCGTCTCTTGGATCAGAAGTAAATCTGGGGAAGTCATTCTGACTAGATCTTTGACAGCTTCTTCTTTTAGTTTGCTTCCCATCCCTCTGCAGTTCCAGGAGACGAAAAGATTTAAGAACCGGAGGGGGGGGGAGGTGGCTCCTTTCAAAGCCTTTCCTTTTTTTGAGGATCTGGTTTCTATCATAGCCGAGATGGTATGCTAAACTCCTACAGTTACATCCCTGTAAGATTTCTCCTCCCTTTTTTTTTTCTCTGGTTTCCTTCCTCTAGGGGCCTTCTCTGGGGTTCCAACAGAACTGTTGGTCTCTGTGGCCCCCTCATCTGTATCTGTTGCCATATCGTAATCTAAAGGGATGTTCTTCTCATATAACTTCATGGGTTCATCTGCTAGAGGGGTTTCATTGACCGGTATCGCATTTTCTGGGGCTGGCGGTGAATCAGTGGCTATAACTATTGGCTCTTTCCCGGTTTCCTTTGGCTTGTTAGCTCCTTCTTTCGGAAGTGCCTTCTTAGGGTTTGTCTTTGAAGATGATGGTTGGCTCGCCTGCTCTGGCCTTGGGTCTTTGGATTTAGGACCTGGTTTGCTTTTCTTGACCTTTTTCCATCCCTCGGCATCTTCCTTTTCTGGGCTTTGGTTCTTTGGGCAATTCCTCTAGAAGTGTCCATGCTCTTGACAGGATCTTCACTTGAAGGGAAGGTGTTCATAATCGAGTTTCTGGTAGTGAGACCAGTTGCCCACAGTAAGCTTCACCGCCTCTGGGAGCCCTGCCTCAAGATCCACTTCAACACATATCCTAGCGCAGTTGTAGATGGACTTGTTGTCTGCTGTATCAATGAATTTCTCTTTTCCATTCCCTATATTTTGCAGAGCTTCATAGTTCCAGTAGTGTACCGGCAAGTTGGGGAGCCTGACCCAAACAGGTACCTCCTTTGGCAGTTCCACCATGGGATCGAAGTCCGGGGTCTAGCGGTTCAGATACAACCCCTGGGTTCCCATAAAATATGGTCCATTTCTGAAAATGAGATCCTTGTCTTCCTTGTTTATAAACTCGAAGAGAAAAAAACCACTGCTCAAAGGGTAGTAGGTAACTCCTTTCTTAAGGAGAGGCTTCCAGTTCCTTTGGACCCAAGATTCGGTGGTTTTTGCTGAGGGCCAAAGTCCCATAAATTGGCCTACCAGCCCTCTCTCAGAGAGAGCCAGGGCTATCTTAATCGCTTTCGTCTATGGGAGGGCGATTTCTGGGATTTCATCTAGCTTTTTTATGAATTTTGGAACCGAAGAAGGGCCCTTGTGCTTGCCTCCACTGGCAATCATTTTCCTGAATGCGTCCTCTTCTGAACTCGGAGGGGGAGGGGCAGAATCCCCACCCCCTGGGGTGGCCATGGCCAGCTCTGGCTGCAAACACAGACCCTAGACGCTCTCCACGAACCCTATCGCTCTAGCTGCAAATAGTTGATCCTTTCCGGTTATTACCGAAGATTCATAAAATAATTTTCAAATATTTCAAACCAAATCACTTCTTTTCAAAATAAGGGAGTAGAATTTAAATGGACTCCCAAGTGTTAAATGTAAATGGAATGTTAGTGGTTTATGTTAATACCATTATTTATAGGATGCTAACTTCCAATACTGTCATTGCTCATGATAATGTTAGGTAGTGTAATCTTTTAAATATATATTTGGTCATTAGGGTAATATTAAGGATGGTATCTTTTATAGTTTAGTTATTATAGTTTAGACACTTCAGTTGCAAGCTTTCACAATTAAAAAGGTAGGGGGGTAATATGGTTATCATGCATGGAAAGGGGTATTGTGGTTTTATTGTTCTTTGATAATACATAGATCCATTGAAATTGGAATTTCCTAGGGTTAGTTGATATAAGATGTGTTGATGTTTAAATATTACTTATGGTTAGTGGGCGTTATCCTTGTAATTAGTTTTAATGGATGTATAATGCATCCCTTACTCCCTTATTTCTTTAATGGATTTTTGGTATTTAATTCTTAATTTTTTTCACTTAAGTAAAATGGCTCATTTCCTCAAAATGCATAGCAAGCTACCTAGGAGTTGAACTGATTACATGAGTGGAATCGTCGTTAAATGATGCCTGACTTAAACGATATTGACCTTAACAAGTTACTAAACGTATTTAGAAGAGTCCTATGACATTTCAATTGAAGTTGTGCCCATGTGGTTCTCGATTTTCTTCATCAGTTTCCTATTGCTCAATGGGCTTTTGTTTTTATTGCGTATTGGGTTTTTCTGTGTTGCCCTTAATTCTTGCGGGCACCCTTATCTGAGGGGTTCCTTCTGCAGGGTGCTTTTATTTGATTGGCTTAGGGTTCGGCTATTAAATTTAGGGTTAATAAAGTTGTTTTTTATTTCTATGATGACGTTTAGGGTCGGGTTAATTTCAGGGTTAGTACAATAATTGGAATTGTCCGAACTCACAGTTGTATGATATCAGACTCTTCGATCTGATAAAGATAGTTTCTCTGTATATAAGTCTGTGTGTGTGATTATTTTCTGTGTAAAGAATCCAATGTTGTATGAAGAGTCTCGGTCCCTTTAAAGGCAGGGTTTCCACTCTTGCGACACACCTCTAAGGTCGTATCAATAGTCTAGGGCTCTTTAAAGGTAGAGTTCCCACCACTGCAACCTCTTGACAGAGATTACTAGTTTCTTCCTGAGCAGTCGGCCAGGAGCCTATCTGACATTCTCTCTCTCCAGAGCAGAGAACTAAGATTAAACACCCTGCTTTCCTGTGCAGAAATAGTAAAATATACTACTATGGATTCTTCCATCTGTTTTCGTACTGTACATAACACTGTAGATAGCACTATTTCTACTTCTGAACATGCTTTTTTCTTTATGATTCATTACATTCCCACCATAGAAACTTGAAATGGAAGTAAAATAGTATAAATGTCTTTTTCTTGCTTTTATATAAAGATAAAAAGAATGCCTCGTCAATGCCTTACACTAATGCCCGGTTAGTGTTCTAAACACCTTGTTTTTCGTTTCTTTTTTCTTTTAAAGGAAACACTCTAATTAAAGTTGTTTACTGAAGTTCTTAAGATAAATGGCTAACCGGTTGGATATTGAATAAAAATGGATGCAACCTTGCAGGTAGTACTAATGGTTTAAATTGGATTTGCTATTAAATGAATTTACAATTAATTGACTCGCGCATCGTAGAGGACATGGTTGATCCTTAACTTTTGTTGTACTTGGATATATACATTTTATTTCTTGGTCTTCTTGTTTTAGGTGGGTTGTAGACACCTCCATGTTTCTCAGAATAGTCGCCATCCCTGAGACCTTAAATGGTTATAATCGATGGGAACCTAGGCTTGAGCATTGATTTTGTGTCTTGAAGGTCCTAACCATTGCAGGTTAGGACGAGCGGGAAGCCAGTCTTTTATGGTCGATTGATGGTCATTTAATGCTTGCAGTTACTTGTTGTGCACCTTATGTCTTCTTGTTGTGATCATCGTGGTTGCGTCTTTTTAGTCGTCGGGTGGCGACGTAGAGTCGAATATGTTTGTTTCCCTTGTACGCGTGCACACACTTGTTAAAAAAAAAAAAAATCCACTTGTTATATGAGGTTTGTAGTTGTGACGAACGGGAGGTTTGTTACAACTAATGTAAGAAAATATTTAATACTAGTTTTTTTCTCAATGTAAGAAAATATTTAATAGTGTTTTTTTTCTTAATTTAATACTATTCTTATTCGTATTCGTAATATGACACTTTGTTAATCTAAAAAAATGTTTGATACTATTTTATTCTTATAGATGTTACAACATTTATCAAACTCAAGCATAATGATCAAGATTACAACGTTTATCAAACTCAAGCATACATATCATTATGCTTGAGTGTATAGAGAATCATGATCATATAGCTGAACAATTCTTCCATTTAAGAGTTGGACAAGTCTTGCATTTTTTTCATAACCCTCCAAAAATTAATAATATGTATACATAATATTTTTTTATTAATTTAAAATTTAATAAAATAAAACTTAAACTCATAACCCTATCAAAT
>SNQJ01S0027037.1:32737-58960 GCA_010110895.2 Picea sitchensis | reverse complement strand
AATAACTGTTGGGGCCGACTTCTTATTCTGCCCTTTATAATTGTCCGATGACCGATCTGCAAAAGGGGATTTGGTCCCTGTACAATTACCGACATGATTAATCCACAATGGGGATTAATCCAATAACAATAATAATAATAATGACATGATTAATCCACAGTGGGGATTTAATCCAATAATAATAAGAATGATCTTCGCAGTTACATTATTTCAACACACTACCTACTTCTAACTGCTGAAAAATTGAACCTTCAAATATATACAAATTTCCTCAGTAACCATACAAATAAATTTGTTATTGAATGATCTTCATCCTCATCTTTTCAACTGAGCACTAAGTAACAATAGATACATAATGACAACCACACATAATTCCTTGAAAAATCATACTTACAATCCACGAACTTTGTTCTTATGACGATAACAACTGAAAATATATTGTTGCAAAGCATCTCCATATAAATAGCAACTGGATCTTGAAATTTGTACAAAACGTGTTGTGGCTCTTCAATGAATTCCTCCTTGGCTAATTCAAGCACGGGATACCTTGAAAACTGTTGCAATATATTTCCACTCTTTTCACCAATTTCCAGTGAATATGGGTGAATATAAAATGGGATCTCAAGATCTATATTTGGGACTAGCTCATTTTTACATTCATAATAATCAAGATGAAAATGAGAGTTGTCAACAAGTATTGTATCAGAGACATGTCTATATGATAAGGAATAACATCCATTGTACATAGATACTTTCTACAAACAAATTAAATATTGCTTAAACAATAAACAATGATTTAATGGGAAAGCTACAACAGATCCTCTATTGCTCATGAATCCATCAATCAATGGAAACTATGATCCTCAAAACCTGAAATATATTCAAGAAATAAGATAACAAAGAAATGGGAAAACAAATAAGACAATATGATAACAACTCTCATGAATATTTAATGGTAGAAAATGTCATTACAAACAGGCCCTCTGGCTTACAAATGAGCAACTAAACTGCTCCTCCAGCTCTCTCCTCTCTTGGCCCATGAATCCAACCCTTTCCTTATCAAAATCCACTTTCATATATAGTGAATTATCTCTCTCTACCCTAAGGAGGCCGAAACCAAGGAGATACATAGGATCCTCCTCAATTTAGGAGTCTGTTACAAAAGATTCCAACAAACACATAACAAATTCCTATTTTTGGGGATCTTGTATATTGAGATAAATGCCTTTTGAAATAGGTCATGCTGCTTGATCTGGATATGGAACACATGTCCCTCATGTCCAAATAAGTCCTAGGAAACCATTTGAACCTTCCCTAACAACTGGAAGCCCTCCCATAGCTCAAATTTGTCAGACTGTCATAGTTCGTAATGCCTTTGACAACATGCATTGTGAACTTTCATGTACAATGGATGTTCTTCCTTTAGTCATATTCACTATGCTTCTACTCATCATTATATATCCCCTTTGTCTGGTATATATTTTGATTACCTTTGATCTGTAAGATGTTATGACTCCATGCCCAATGGAATTCCTATGTAGACAGTTTGTTTCCTTCTCCCTTTCTTTCCCAATCTTGTTGATCCACCTACTCAAACCATTCAATCCATTTATATTATGATGGGTACTAGGCATACACCTACAATAATCTATGTGTGTCTTATAGTGCTAACAGATGGTACTAACAATTGTGAGGGTGTTACCCTCCTCTGAGACCCTAAATATCAATTCCATTCATGATACATAAAAAATTATCATCAACATATTATCTCATCATGAATATCTCACGCCTCGATGGCATCAACATCATCAAAACTAGATCCACTATAACTTATACATCAACATCACCAACCTAGGTCCACTTAGAAACTTGGTTCACATAAATATCCTAGGTCAACCTTGTTTATTGGACCTAAGGGTCTTGACATTTACTAAGGGGGTGGGTTCCCTAAACTTTGAATTAATTTAATTTGGAATGGTTTAGTTGGATTCTATAAGGTTAGGATGTGTTTTCCCTAGTTGAAGTATAAATGATTAATTGAGAAATTGGTTGGGTTCAAGAATATCACCCTATGTATGGAGGTTTCGATTGTAAAGTATGAGAGTATTGTTATCGATATTAGTTGCAAAATATTAGGGATTTGTTGATGAGATGGAAGGAGACCTTCCATGCTTAAAATTGTAATCCTACGGGCATTAGAGGGATGATATATGTGTGTGTCAAGACAAAGTGAGAGGTGTGAGTTTGAAAGAGTCCAAGTATGGCCAATAGGATAATTAGATGCCAAAAAAATGTAAATCGGGCCCAAAAGGTGAGAAGGCCTTTGTATAATTCATGTACAAATTCATTAATAGAATCCTTGTGTGATTATATGGCATCTTTGTGCATCATAGGATTAAGTGTGAGTCATTCAAACCATAGAGTAACCTATGTATGATTACTTAGCATTGTATGCAGGTAGGAGGCAGTATTTATAGGTTTCGAGTGTAGCAGAAGGCACAAAAACCTTTGATCATTGATCACAGGAAGGATCAATGATCCATATCACACAAGCAATATAAGAGAAGGAGAAAGAGATCTACTTCGTCATATCTTCGTCGGGGATAACCTTGATCGTCGATCCTTATCAGATCAAAAGTGGAGAAAGTGAAGTGAGAATGTGAAAGGCTCAACATCCAACAGTTTGGTGGTGAGAGTAATATTTTCCATCGATTCCAGTGCTAGATCAACCAAGAAAACCTTATCAGGATTTTTGGGGGGTAAGGGAGTTAATGCAAGGCAAGAATCTATACCTAAACGAGATCAACGGTTCTCATTACAACTGACATGAAAAGAACAAATTAGATTGTATCTATATAAAGGCTCTAGATCTATGGTTGAAAGAATCCATAGTCTAGATGCATAGAAGGTGAAGTCGTGACCATTGATTATCAATGGGATCAACAGTCCAGATCCTCTCATATCTCAGACATCGTAAGAAGAGGTGAAGTCTAGAATCGTTCCAGTGACCTGGTGTCCGATACATGTGTTGATCATCCGTTGAAGAAGAAGATAAATGGTGATCTAAAGTGTCGTTGGTTTTGATGTTTTGGTAGCTACGGGAGGATCTTTCCCTCCTAGATGACCTTTCTTAGATGCAAAGAAGATTCTAGAAGTAAGAGATCCAATAAACAAATATTGAAATACCCTAAAAGAGAAGTTGGCCCATAAGAATAAAGTAATAATGAAAAGACACATGTCCAAATAAGAATTCAGACCATTCTAGTGGCCAAGAAGACTATAAATAGAGGACATATTGGCTCATTTGTCGACACACACTCACACTCTCCCAGCTACATAGAACCAAGGTGCAAGTTTGGAGGAGGTGACACAGTAGCTGCAGTTGTATAGTTTATTCTTGTTCGTTCTTTTGGTATCTCTCTCTTGTGCGCTAATCCTCAAGGAGGTGCACTACGTTTATATGGTGTTGTTACTGCAGTTGGGGTGGTATTTTTGGTTGAGATAGAACTTGTTCTATGGATTATCTGATTGGACTTGCTTTGTGAACATAATCTATCTAAGAAAGGTTGTTGGGTTTTTCCTTATTTTAGTTTTTCCTAAGATAAATCTCTTGTGTTCTTTTATGTCTCATGTTTATGTTATTACTGCTCAGTACATGATATATATGTTAATGGTAATGAAGTAAAAGAAAACTAGTAACAATAATGCTCTATAAATAAGGAAAATCCAACATGGTATCAGAGTCAGTTACCTTCAGAAAATTTTTACCACTGGAAGGAAGATCGCTACAGTGGAACCTTGCATCTACAATACTTTTTCAAGATCGTTGAGCACTATCCCAAGGAATTTGGGAGTAATTCCTTCATATATAAGTACACCCTAACCTAGCACACCCCCTGAAACCCTCAGCATGCAGTTTGGTGAAGTTTGAAAAATCGAGGTTTTTCAGTGCTAGGGTTTCTACCGGCAAAAATGTCAACCAGTACGAGAGTTGAAGATAGATTAGATGGAGAAGATAACTTCATATCCTAGAGGCATAGAATAAAACTCATTCTAGAAGAGAATTAATTATTGGATCATGTCAAGAAGATGCTTCCAGAACCCGAAGATGAAGAAGCAAAGGCAAAGTTCAAGAAGAATGAGATCAAGGCCAAGAGGATCTTGACAGACTCAATCAAGGATCACCTAATGCCCAATGTATCATAAATAAATACTACAAAGGAGTTGTTTGATTCCCTAACTAGACTCTATGAAAGCAAGAACACCAGTCGAAAGATTACCCTATGACCTCAACTCATAAATGTGACTATGAACAAGTTAGAGACGATAACCAACTTCTTTACAAGGATCTCACAGATCAAATACCAGTTAGCATCCATTGGAGATCCAGTAGAAGATGCTAAACTACTAACCACTACAGTAAATAGTTTCCCTCCCTCTTGGGACCCATTTTTCCAAGGAATTTTTTCAATAAGGAAGTTTACCCAAGTTTGAAAAGTTATGGGAAGATTTCTCTCAAGAGGAATCTAGATTGATGTCCAAGAAATAAAAGGTAGATGATGAGGAAAACCAAGCACTTGCAGCACAAGTGAAGAAGAGAAAGGAAAGAGAAGAAGGCAGTCCAAGGAGGTCTAAGAAGCCATGTTGTAAGAGAGATGTTTCAAAAGTTTCAATGCTTCAATTGCAGGAAGATGGGACATTATGCCACACAATGTCCTCACAAACATGAGAAGGAAAAGAAGAAGAAAAACCATGCACATGCAGTAGAAGCCAGAGAGGACTCAATGGAATCAAAGGATGAAGAATTTGTCTTTTATACAATGGTGTTTCCATATGAACGATAGAAGGAAACTCAAGAAGGAAAAAACACCAAACTCCAGGTTTGCATATCAAGTTTGATATTTTATAGTGTTGTTGCTTAAGAAAGTATTGTACCTAGGATAACAGTCTTTACAGCTTTCTTATTTTCTATTTCTATCAAATGTTTATGTACACTTGAATAATTTCGCTACGATTTCCATTAAGAAAATTCTCATTGTTAATGATGTACATGTCTGTAAGATGAAATTGATCTCCTCTAGGAGATTTTATTGATTACTAACCATTCCATGGAGGTTACCATGGAAATGTTGTTCTTGTCTTTTTTTTTAGGCAGGTCACAGGTTATAGCTCTGAGAAGGAGCTATGATGACGATTACAGGAGGAAACTATTTATACAGTCTCTAGCCGAGACATAGAACTATGTACACAAATGTACACACGCATGTGAAGTAAAAGATGAAGAAGCATATTTCTTATGGATATTGACTGTGAGGAGAAGAAGGCTCTAAATATGATTGTACATTTAATTTGACCACTCTTCAGATCATCAAGAAGAGTCAGTAGTGCCAGAAGGGCCTACCTAGAAATGATGCAGTAAACAAGCATGTTCTCATGATACCTTGCATAATGAAAAGGAGATACAGATACATGACATTGATAAGCCATACTATGAAGAGAAGCATATGACTCCACCAATGGTGAGGCAGGTAGCTCCACCAAGTACCAACTCAGAAGGATCTAGATTTCAGAGGGAGTCAACCCTTAGGATCCAGTAGGAAGGAGAAACCTCCCAACATAGTCCATAGAAGATCAAACTTCATAAGAATTCAACAGATGTAGTAGAAGCAGGTGGCTTCAAAGATTGTATAGACTCATAGGGAGTCAATATTCAGAGGGAGCATGCAGATTTAGAGTGAGCCTGATCTCAGAGAGAGTCAGTGGCTTAGATACTTTCATTCAGAAAGTATCCCTTCTTAGATTCAGATAGGAGAGAGAGATGACTTATAGGACTGACAAACATATGCCATGAGTTGAGGAGGCTAGATCAAATCTTTAGAGGCTTTTAGGAGATGTCAAATCTCTCGGGAGGATTCCCTTGTCTCGATAGACCTTGTTGCAGTGACAGAGGAGGCGGCCAATCAGAAGGAATAGGATATGGATTTTTCCTCGGTTCCAGAAACCACACATGTTTTCCAGTTATGTGGCACTAATGAGAAACAACATTGATTCAGAGCCTTCCACCATTAAAGAAGTTGTTGAGAAGCAGGAATGAAGGGATGTCATGATGGAGGAGTATCAATACATCATGAAGAATTATGTGTGGGAGGTGGTTTTGAGGCCAGAAGGGAAGTCAATAGTGACTTCCAAGTTGATCTACAAGATCAAGCACACTACAGATGGAAACATAGAGATGCAAAAATCTTGATTTGTGTCCTAAAGAATCCCCTAGAAAGAGGAAGAATATTACGACGAGACACTTGTTGCAGTAACCAGAAGAAGTGTACATAGAGTATCCACAAAATACATGAGAAGGAGTCTCATGTCTACAGATTGAAGAAGGATTTGTATGGGCCTAAATAGGCACCCAGGACATAATATGCCAGATTAGATAGTTATTTGATGAGCTTGTGTATGGTTTCCCATTGATCCTATATTTGGATGACCTTTTTCTGATAGGAGATGGGAAGCTCATAGTTGGTTGCAAGAGGGAGCTCCCTTCAAAGTTAAATATGAAGGATCTAGGTCTGATGCATTACTTCTTGGGATTGGAAGTGTGGAATAGATCGAATGGAATTTTTCTTAGCCAAGGAAAATATATTGTTGATATTATACAAAGAATCAGGACGATGGAGTGCAAGTACATGACCACACCCATGTCGATAAATTTTAATCTCTTGAGTGAAAAATATTCATATTTGGTGCATCCCATGATGTACAGACAATTGATTGGATCCTTGATGTGCCTGGTTAACACCAGGCCAGACATGTTCTTTGCAATGAATACCTTATGTCAACACATGGTTGAACCTAGACAGGTACATTGAATGGAAACAAAGCATATGTTGAGGTACCTTCTTAGTACGGTTGGATATGGATTGAGATATGTCTCAAGTGGAGATGTGAAGTTGTAGGGATATACAGATTCTAACTGGGAAGGGAGTGTAGTGTATCGAAAGAGTACTTCCGGATGATGTTTTAGTCTGGGATCAAGCATGATCTAATGGTTGAGTAGGAACTGGAAATCAATGGCACTCAATACATTAGAAGAAGAGTATATCACAACAAGCATGGAAAGTCGTGAAGCAGTGTGGCTCCAAAAGATGCTAGCTGGGATATTTGATCTAAAATTGGAGCCAACTTTGATACACTGTAACAATCAAAGTTGCATGAATCTTATCAAGAACCATGTATTCCATGAAAGGTATAAGGATATAAATATAAAATATCATTACATCCAGGACATGGTGGAGAGAAGAACTGTGGAGCTCTAGTACATATCCACAGATGAGAAGATGGCATAAATTCTCACCAATACCTTGTCAAGAGTGAAGTATGAGTACTTCAAGGACAAGATTGGAGTGTTTCTGAATGTCCACCCTCATTGAGAGGGAGGTGTGTTGTTTCTTCTCATGCCGTCTAACCCCCCCGGGCCAAGGGTTCCCTAGATTAGTTACGTGAGGTGAATGAGGGGGTAATGCACTGTCGGACCCACTGAGAGAAGAAACATCACACACAAAGGTGTAAGACTATGGCGGAGGTTGTGTGACTCTGGACAATAGTTGTGTGTTACTTCAGTGGTTTTGTACCATTGGAGGAGACTGTGTGTCTCAGGACAGTAGTTGTGTGCTACTATGATGGATGTGTTCCAATGGCATAGGTTATGTGACTTCGAACAACAGTTGTGTGCTACTACGGTGGATGTGTTCCACTGGCGGAGGATGTGTGACTCTCGACAGTCTCTGTGTGCTACTTCGGTGGATGTGTTCCACTGGTGGAGGTTGTGTGACTCCGTACAATAGTTGTGTGCTACTTCGGTGGATGTGTTCCACTAGCGGAGGATGTGTGACTCTGGACAATAGTTTTGTTCTACTTCAATGGATGTGTTCCACTGGTGAAGGTTGTGTGACTCCGAACAATAGTTGTGTGTTACTACAGTGGATGTGCTCCACTAGAAGTGATTTTGTGTCACTGGACAATAGTTTTGTACTACTTTGTAGTAGTTTTGATCTATTGGATGACATTATATAGTAGTTGTGTGCTACTAGCCGATTGTCATAGAGATTACCAAATCTCTTGATGTAACTGTTTGTGCTATTGCTTGATCACAGAGACTGTTCCTGATGATTCGAGCTACCGAAGGAATTCTAGCAGCAATGTGCCTACTAGAAGATTGTAGAGTAGTCAGTGGAATACTAGATGAAGACACCATGAAAGATGCCTCCCTAGCTAAGAGGGAGTGTTGATGTTTTGGTAGCTCTTTCCCTCCTAAATGACCTTTCTTATATGAAGAGAATATTCTGGAAGCAAGAGATCCATTAAACCAATGTGGATAAGCAGCATGAGGACTAGTGTGATAACAAAACATAACAAAGTTCTATTAAGAAGGGATTTTGGACCCAAGAATAGAATCGAGAGCAGCTCGAGAATTGAGTTGAGCGGGGTTTTTATTAGAACTTTGCACCTGTGGGCATAGATATCCCCGAGGGGGTATTCATCAACATGGGTCCACATATAAACCCCAACATCACTTCTTAAATTTATCTTTTACACCTGTTTGAGACTAGTTTTTGGATTAGTCACAAACCTTAACTTCCAACAAGTATAAATCTGTACGTGTAAAGAATAAAGGTCTGAAATTTTTACCCAATATTCTTTGATATCTTCAATGAAATTTATCCAATTTTTTCTCCTTGAATTGTCACTCAAAAGGAGATATAGCGAATATGGTATCCCTTCCAGAATTTTGGCCTATTATGGAAAGCTAAATTGTACAGCATGCCACGCATTCAATATTTGATATATGATTTTGAAACTCACACAAAAAATACTAAAGACTCTACTCTTTCCCATGCAATTATTCTCATATAATTTGGATCCTCTATGAAGAAGTTATGACTGTTTTACTCGAAACATATGTTTGAGACTAGTTACAGGACCAGTCAAACACCCTATATTCCAAAGAGTGTATATCCAAAATTACAATGACCTAGAAGCTGAAATTAGTACCAAAGGTCCCTTGATATGTCTTCTCAATAGTCTCCAAGTTTCACTATCTTAATCATTCTAGAAAAAAGTTATAGTTAAAATGGAAAGATGGCCTTTAAAGAATATACCTTAGAATACATCATCAAAAGACTTCTTCTTCCCTTAGAATTTCTCCCTCCTTCACTTCATATTCCTCTAAAATTCACTGCCAAGGTTATCCTAAGAGATAAAAAGATTGAATTATGAAAATGAGAGTTTCTTGATGTGTATTTATACCCTTCCAAGTACCTTCTTTACTTGACCTTGAGCCGACTTTTAACTTCTTGTTTGCAACAACTTTTTCTCCTTTACTTGACTTTAGGGCCAACTTATAATTTCTTGACCTTAGATATTGGGATTCTTGACCATACTTTGGGGATTCATATTTAAGAGGGCATAACTCCTCAACCACGAGGAACCACGTGGCATTCCACCTATTGTTGGAGACAACTTGACAAGGACTATCCATCTATAAGAGCTTCACGTGTATTTGCAATGTCCTTCACCCTCTTTTTCTTCGATCAGCTTTGGGATTCATGACCACACCTATAGGGATTCACAATTACTTAACCACTTAACCATACTTCAAAGGCTTCTTTTAAATTTCTTCAAAGCGTCTTCCTATGAGGGCCATGCTTAAATTTGCGCCATAAGTAGACCACTTTGGAGACTTCTTCAAATATACCCATCACTTCTAGAAGCTTCCAAACTTTCTTCAGGGATTCTTCTAGGGTTGAAATAACTTTCTTCGGGGATTCTTATAGGTTTTAAGTCAATGAAAACCAACTTTCCAACACAAACATATGCAAAATAGTAGACAACAATAATTAGACAATTTAAGAAAAATATTACAATAAATTACATGTGTATTAAATAAGACAAAAAATATGCTACTAGATTAATAAAAAATGATAATATTTTCCCTCACATCTAGTGGCTTGGCTTGAGTAAATAGGATGTTTAGATATTCTTTCTAGTCCAACCCTACATATAGGTACTTTACAAGATCAAGAGTTTGATCATCCTCACTAGCTAGCAATTCCAATACCTTTGATTTGACTTCCTACATAACCATTTTGCTTGACCCCTCTTGGGACACATTTTATCCCACATGTTCATACACACATTAGTCATCAACCTAGGAGGGAGGTGGTCAAATGTTAGTTGAGTGATGAAAAATCTCTTGAAAATAAAAGCAAATATCCCTTACGAAAATGAGAAGATAATTGTCCCATCAAACATAACATGATAATGATTAGTCCAGGCCTCTGAACTAAAATATCTACTATTGTGCCAGAGGCAAAAAAAAATTCCCATTATATTATAATGTGTCAATGTCATGATCATAAGTGATAGGCACCTAACCTCATATGCACCAAATACATGTAAACACAAATGACCACCATAAACTTGGAAGTCACTAGGGTTAGTGATGTCTACACTAACATATATTTTCACATATTCTAGATAACTCTCCCTCGCAATGCCAATCAAGAGATTGGGAAAATGGGGAAAATACTCCCCTCTCTTAAACAACCCATCAATAAAACAAATATCTTCCTTTGTGTGCTAGTACCATAGATTTGGACTGACCTTGAATGTTTGTCTAGCATGATCTTAGTGATAGATCAATTGCAACAACAAGCACATGCTCCCCTTGAGGGATGTATCCTCCTAATAAAACTTTAGGAGGCCAATATTCCTCAAAATTACATGTTTTAGTGTTGTAATAGGGTGAGGGGACATATCCCTCTCCCTCTCTCGGGTCTCCCACTCACATACAAAATTTTAGGGGTCAACCTGTTGTTGATGTCGATGTCATTGTCATTGTCTCTAATTCACATACAAATTTCATTAGATGTATCCACACACACATATAAACAATATATACTAACTTACTAAGTGTAATATTATTAAAAATTAAAATTATTATTTTTTGCAAAAAAATTATGTAAAACACATCAGTGTCCCTAAAAAAATATAGATACACTATCTACAATGCAAAGTAGTAATAATCAATGCACCATCACCATTGTTCTTGATTATAACTTAGCATATTGAGATAGTGGATGATGACGATGTTATTGTTGTTATTAGTAATGAATGTGTTACTTGTACAGAAACATCGACACCACTATGATGCACCTTGTATGCTATGATGTACTACAACACATTTGCAGGTTGGAAATTTTTTATTTCATATCGAGGATTAATGAGATGGAGGATTGGAAATGGTACTTACTTAAATCGATAAGAGCACCCAAAAAATTGGGAAATATATAAATTTAAAAATGTGCTCAACAATGCGCTTACAATACAATGGTGCATTGCCAATGATGCCTCCTAGTATTATATTACACGTCAACAAAGTAGAGAATCATATTTTTTATTTGGCTTCAATTGTACACTTGTAATGTACAAGGGCACCAATAATGATGTCATTGTACATTCACAAACATATTGGTACGCACAAAAATTGTTTATTTTAAATTTGGCTTGATGTTGTGGTTTGTATGTGTAGAAGCACTACTAATGATGCTTCCATACATTTCGTAGAGCAGTGAGAAGTTTAAGAAATTGCAATGCTTCATCATATTATAAAGAGAACCAAAAAAAAGAGGGCTTTTTATTTTTGTGATTTACAAGTTCTCTCCAAGTCATGAGATACATTGCTAACAATGTGTTTTGTAAATTTACAGGATCCACAAAACATTGTTTTGTGTGAATCCTATTAAATCTGATCCGGTAGGTCGAGTAACCAAGCAAGCATTAGAGAGAAATAACTGGTTTAGCACTTCCTCATAAGTGAAGTTTGGAGTTGAGGCGTGCTCTTCAACCGGAGTTTGATGCCATGAGTCGGGTTGGGTTCAGTACTACCCACTCCATTTGTTGGGTCGGGCAAGCATATAATTCTTATGGATTGAGCCAGGGTTCTTAAAGCAAATGGATAGAGTGGGTGGGAAACACGTTTAGGTTAGGCCAGGTTAGGCTAGGTTAGGCTCGATACAGAAATAATGGGTGAATCCACCATAAGGATTTTTTATTTTTTAATGGAAAAAAAAGGTAAATTTAAGAAAAATTCTAAATTTTAATCTACTAAAAAAGTTAAATTAGAGATAATAGATGATTTACCTAGTCTCTTCCTTGTTAAGGAGGCATGGTCTCTATGTGCATAAAAAATAAAAATATGTTACCATTTCCAAAATTCAAAAACAAAAAAAAATGCACTAGTGAAGTGAAGGAATCGAGGAATATGGCAACATAGTAGCACCATCAATGGGGTGGTCATATATGAATGGTGAGTGTTGGTGCTTATATGGTTGGAAGTACTAAATGAAGTGTAAAAATGAATTATGGTTTGATATATATATTTTTAATATACTTCAGTGCACTTGATAATAAGATGTGTTGGTGCACTTAAATGGTAGTGGCATGTTGTTTGATATATTTTTTTAAGTTGTAGATTGGTGTGCCAGTTATTAAGGTGCACTAGTGTCTTTTGGAAATATTAAATGCACTAATTAATTTTTGAAATTATATATATATATATATATATATCCCTTATACTTTATAACAAAATTTCCAAACCTAATTCAATGCTTCTTACAAATTGATGCACTAGAACTTACCTTATAGTCTAAAAACACATTGTAATGTGTGTTAACACAAAATAATGAAATGTTCTACAATGTGCTTCTAGAAGGAATGCATTGGTGCTATTTCTATGGGAATGCACTCATACATTTTTGTAATTTTTAAAATAAAAACCAATATTACGTAGAAAAATGTCTAAACTTCATTCAGTGCATTGTACATAGTAATGCACTGGTGTGATTATAAGTTTTTGACACATCGATTATAGTGTGTTTGAAATTAAAATAAATCAATATTTTTATCATTAATTAGTTATAACTATCTTCTATGCATCATGTTATTTAATGTGTTGTTGTGCTATATAAGTTTTTGACACATCGAATCTCATCGATTATAGTGTGTTTAAAATTAAAATAAATCAATATTTTTTTTGACACATCGATTATAGTGTGTTTAAAATTAAAATAAAGCAATATTTTTATCATTAATTAGTTATAACTATCTTCTATGCATCATGTTATTTAATGTATTGTTGTGCTATATGTGTGAGCACATTGGTACACTTCATATGATTTATGAGAACTTACTAAAAATCCTCTACTAAAACCTTAGGCCACTCACAGTTGCTAGTGCCCTCTACTATAAATGGACAAGTGGGTAATTTTTTGGGGAGGTTCCATAATAACCCCCACTAGAACACTAGAAGGTGTTTTCTTTGTAGTGCCAAAATCCATGTTAATAGATCTTGGATGAAGATGGATCTATTTATATAGTATATCTTTTAGTTCAAATATCCTAGATTAATAGATCTTCTACATTAACATGGATCTATTTAAATATTCAATGAATAAATCTCTAATGAACATGGATCTTAAATATCAAACTTAGGATAGATCGAGATCTATGAATCACTTACAATATTTTTTTAAAAATAAGTACATCTTTATATCCTAATTCGATTGATTAACGATTTATGTATTGATTGGATAATTTAGTGAGATAAATTTTTAGCATGTAAATATTTTTGTTATTTAATAGATAACGACTAACAAGAACACATGGTAGACTAAAAAGGTAATCAATAAGAAAAAATGGAAACTATCTATGACTATCAATGTTTATGTGTGTTATTCAATGACTATCAATTATTGTCATATTGATCATTATTGTCATGTGTTCATATTTTCTCCTCATGCTTGTTAATATAGTTAGAAAAGTTATCTTTTATAATTAGATATATACTAACTGCCTAACGATCCATCCAAGAGTAAAATTTTTGTTTCTTAATTCACAAATGTGCTAATTGATTTTAGATCTTTCCAGCTACACAACAAACACTACACGCTTTGACCATTTCACACTGAATTATTAAATTTCATTTTTTCTAAAATAACATATCGAACTTCAACAAAAAGTGAAAAACTTTAGTTAAACAAAACTTTATGTTTTGTAATATATTAACATAAATTGTACTAGAAATTTTCATCATAGTGGAAAGGCACATGAATAGAATGTGTTGTATTAAAATGTGTACTAAATCTAGTTTGAAATTTATAAACTCAAATCCATTCAACTACCATGAATGCTAGTCATGCACCATGCAAAACACAAATTACTAGCTTAGTGGGTTAACATAATTGATTTGAATATATCAATTTCTAAAACAAAAATAGGTTGGGAGTACATGTTATACTCATGTCGCATTAGATTTCATTCAAAAAATGTGATAAAGCTTACATTACCTATAGCATATATAAAGTAAGGTGCAAATTAAGAATAGTTAAAGAGAGAGAGTAGATACAATTCTCTTTAACTTCTTTTGCATGCATCACATCTATATTCTAAGTAAACAAGGCATGGTACAAGGAGAGAGTTAGGAGTTTCCACTTCATTAACAACTTTGTTAATTTCTTGTTAATTGATGTCTCATGTTGAGTCAACTAATGATATCAATGAAGGCTTATAAAGCATTATCCAAACCAAATAAAATATAATTCTAAGAAGAAATTAAGGCGTTTCAATCTCATTAACAACTTTTGCTTATCCTTTTAAATTGAGATTTCACGATAAGTCACCCACTCATGTTAAATGGAGGTTTATAAAGCACTACTCAAACTACAAACTCACTCATTCAAAAGTTTAAACCAACTAAATCTTATTTTTACAATTTTCATTTTTAAGAAAAACAATGTTTACTCATTCTTATTTTTACAATTTTCAACTTTAATAAAAAAAAAAAAAAAACACAACTACCACCTAATTGCCACAAGTCTGTGAAAAATTATGAAAATTGAAAAAAAAATGCCAATAGACATCTTAAAAAATCATGGAATCTCAACTCATTATGTTAAAAGACTAATTAATAAAATAAAATAAATTGCCAACACGGGTTCGTGAGAGAAGCCATGTGCTTTCCATAGAGAGATTTTCAGCACTCTGTGTTGCTAAACAAGGGAGATCTTCACCGTCTTTCAACACTTCCTTTGAATCTATTACAAGGTTGTTGTTTTCCGTGCAATTAAAGATGTATCTAATCCAAACAAATGTGAAGTTAGAAACGAATATATATGCTACTAAATAATCATCACTAGCATATAATTTACTAACCAACGTTAATATTTGACACCCTTTTATCTCACCCATTTTCCTTTCTAGTGAGGATAGACTCAGATTAACACGACATGCAAGAAAAAGTGGCAAATTCTTCCTTCGACCATGTGAGGATGTAACAATTCACACTTGAACAATTTCCACTTGTAAATGAAACCCCATAATCGTTTGTCCTCATTTATAAATATTTTAGAGATTAGTGTTGGCTCAAGAATTCTCACCAAATCCCAAATAGCAAAATACAAAATGTAAAATCACATGATATAATTATTCATATTTAGAATTCTAATATTTTTCAAATGGGCTAGCAAGTGGGGTTTAATGGTGAGAAAGACTATGTAGTTAAGTATGAATTAAGATTTTATAATTAAGTATGTTTCAGCTAGAGCTAGAGGAGACTTGGAATGAGTAATCATCATTCAATGCAAATTAGTTTAATTAATAGATTCAATTTATATCTATTTAAATAAAATAAACAAATATATACATGAAAATTTTAAGCTTCCAACTTTCCTTGTTTTAACTTTGTGTTTATGCAATTTAAAAAATGATATAACAAATATATGTAACATCAAAAAAAAAATACAAATTTGAGTTATTTTTCATAAACGATGTAAAATTTCTTACATGTTTATTTAGGAAAATTTTCAAATTAAGATGGATTGATTTAAATATCAAATATATTTTGTTAATAATCTCCTACTAGCATGTTTAGATCTCCTCGAATAACATGATTTATATAAATCCTCAACTAATAAATTTTCAAATTAAGATGGATTGATTTAAATATCAAATATATTTTGTTAATAATCTCCTACTAACATGTTTAGATCTCCTCGAATAACATGATTTATATAAATCCTCAACTAATAAATCTCATATTAGTGTGGAAAATTTAAAGATTAGTTCAATTACTTTAACTATGTGTCCAAGACATATAATAATTTATATGTTTAAATCTTATTGAGTCTCTCCAGTTACCAACTGTTATTGTCACAATGTAGTATACCTAGGGAGTTTATATGGGGTATGTAGGGAGGTACCCAAGGAGAATTATATGTATGGAGGTCAATTCTAGTAAATAAGACCCATGTAATAGTGTGAATACAATAAAGGTGAGAAGACTTTCTAGACGATTCCACCTACTAGAATATTCATTCTCTAGAATGTTCCTAGGGGTTATAAAGTGCTATAAAAAGAATTGCAAGCAATGTTTTGTAGCATAGTGAAATATATTGTTATTTTAACAAGCAAGGATTGTTTGAGGAGTGCATTCCTTCCATAAGGATAATATATGGTGTTACCCTACCTCAAGAGTTTTGTGTGTTGAATATTTGGTGAATGGTTTGGTTTATTATTGTTGAGATTAAGGTTTTATACTATGATATATTTTCATATCTATTCAGGTACATAACATGTGGTATCATATCACTTTCTTTGGCCATAATTTTATTTTGCATATTTTTTCAAGAAGAAAAATGAGGGTCATGACATTCCCGACAATTCTTATAACTTTCTATGCATAAATTGTAGAAACAAATTGTATATCTAAGTTCCTCTCGGAAATAAAAATAAAAAATAAAAAAATAAAAACAATTTCAAAAAAAAAAATCATTTGGAACAAAGTCCAGAAAGTGAAGTTATCAACATTTTAAATTTGCACATTTATGTGGTTTTGTCGTGGACGACCACGCGATTATACTAATTTATGTAGCAATTGGTATCGAATTTTCTAAAAAAAATTACGTATCTAAGATTCTCTTGCAAAATTAACCCATTTCAAAAAAAAACATTCAAATTAAGTTATAGAAGTAACGATATCATTGATTTAAAATCAGTCATTGTTTAGGGTTTTTTGTGACGACGGCGGGATTGCAGAGCTCATAAATTTTGATATGGTGCTTATATTTCTACCTGATCGATGCCATTAGATAGATGATTTTAATAGATTTCTTTTGATATATTATATGTGGATTTTCCAATGGATATTCACTCTCCAATATTCAATGAAATTTGATAGGCGATAGAGGCCATCAAGACAACATTTCAAGAGTTTGAAGTTAAAAGGAAAAATATTCAGGAGATAATAGCCAAAAGGTAGGAGTAGTGTAATCTAGAGATCATTGACATTTACACCAGGGAAGAATATGATCAAAAAATATAATCCTAGTATAGTCTAGAGTTTGATTGTGAGGATTGTTATATGGACAATTGTCATTTTTTCGATGATGACTATTTTCATATTTTATTTGATGACCCTACTCCACCTTATGTAGAGTACCTTATGGTGAGCAGTCAAGAGCCTTCTCTAAATACTATTTTTCAGTATTCTCCAATTCTAGTGTGTTATGTAGATGACTTTTTGGATATGGAGGGATGTAAAAATTTGGATCCACATGTTCAATATATATATTTAGAAAACCATTTTCAGTTGACTATTGATTTCCTATATATTCAAAGGGGAGTTCACATGAGCACTTGGACATGGGACCCAGGTTTACAATGGCAGTTGGAATACTTCAACATGGCGGCTAGCACTTCTACATGGGGAATACTTCAACATGGTGGCTAGCACTTCTACATGGGACCTTGTTTCTCCAACCTACTTCATCATTTTGGTCCCAACTTATCCATGGGACCTTGGTATATGGTTGTACTTCCTCATAAACTGATTTAAAATCAACAGTTTTGGGGTTTTCTGGAAAACACCACGCTATTTTTATAAAACTTAGTTTTGTTGAATATTTATTCCAAGCAAGATGCATTTTACTGGAAAAGATGATGATGCTAGTATTGAATAATAGATAAAAGAGAGGAAGTTATCATGGCAAGAGAATTGGAGAGTTGTGTTACTGCTTCTTTTCCAAGAGGATGCTAAGATATGGTGGCAATCATTGAACTTTGTCAAGATAATGACACTTTTTGATGAAGAATTTGAAAAATCATTTCCAAGAATAGCATCCACATCATTCATATCAATGGCACAAAATTCTGAATGCAATACATATTTTTCCAAGGTGAGCATAAAATATTTTAAAACTTGAATATTGTTACCCTCAACCTTTGTGCTTGGTGTATTTTTTTTCATGAACTTGCAATCTATTAACCAACTAAGCATTGATAAAATTTTGTTGGAAACTAGGGTTAGTAGAAACAATGACATTTTCTTTGTAAATCGTTGGTGCTCTTTGTATCCATTTTTCTAGCATAAGACCACTTATCTAAAAATGATTTTAGATAAGTGGTCTTATGCTAGAAAAATGGATACAAAGAACACCAAAGATTTACAAAGAAAATGTCATTGTTTCTACTAACCCTAGTTTCCAACAAAATTCTATCAATCTTAGTTGGTTAATAGATTGCAAGTTCATGAAAAAAAATACACCAAGCACAAAGGTTGAGGGTAACAATATTCAAGTTTTAAAATATTTTAAGCTCACCTTGGAAAAATATGTATTGCATTCAGAATTTTGTGTCATTGATATGAATGATGTGGATGCTATTATTGGATATCCTTGGATGGCCACAATTGGTACAATGAATATTAATGTGGAAAAGAAGTTTGTGAAACTTTGGTATAAGAAAAATAAAATTACATTGCAGGATGTGTCTCTTAAGAAAGTAGGGCCCACGGGGGAAAGCAAAGAAGTTCTTATAGAGTCTAAAGTTGAATCAGAAGTAGTCTACAGAAACACTTGAAGACCAGCAATAGGAAGGGCATAAACATGAAGAAAACGATAAGGAGAAAAATGCCTTCCAAAAACCATAGGTTGAAGAGTCCAAGTCAAAAGAACCGAGAGTTCAGGTTGTATATCACCACCCACACCACTTAGAGAAATAACAATCATCAAGGTGGGGGAGTGAGCATCAACACACTTATTATGGACCAACATGGCACAATAAAGGAAACCAATCAAGAGATACATGGAGGAATACGAGCATTGCAAGATGATATGAGGAAAGAGAAAAAATCCCATAGCACCAAAGGCACAATAAAGATCAATATCCGGGTGACAAGGCAACAGTTGGACATCATGATCATCTTTCATTAGGATGGATGGATGCTTGTACATGGTAATAGTTGGATACATTTCTTATCCGATCATATTGTAAGGTTTCTTCCCATGATTCTAGGACAAAACATGTGAAGCCGGATGGATTGTAGTATACCTAGGGAGATAATATGGGGTAGCTAGGGAGGTAACCAAGAGGAATGATATGTATGGAGGCCAATTCTAGTAAATAAGACTCGTATAATAGTGTGAATACAATAAAGGTGAAAAGGATTTCTAGAAGGTTCCACCTACTACAATATTTCTTCTCTATAATGTTCTTAGGGCTTAGAAAGTGTTATAAAAAGAAGTGTAAGCAATGTATTGGAGCATAGTGAAGTATATTGTTATTGTAGCAAGCAAGGATTGCTTGAGGAGTGCATTCCTTCCATAAGGAATAATATATGGTGTTACCCTACCTCAAAGGTTTTGTCTACATTTATGTGTCGAATATTTGGTGAATGGTTTGGTTTATTTTTGTTGAGATTAATGGTTTATATTATGATATATTTTTAGATCTACATAACTAGTGAACTCTTTCCAAATCTTTCCAATTACCAGTGGTTTTTTCCACTAGTTGTTAAGACACCCTCATTTCCAATATTACTAAGTACAATATTTTTTAGGAGGAAGGAACTATTATAAATGCACAAACAAAAATTGCTCAGGTAAGAAAAATTTAAAAAAAAAATTAGAGAGAAGTTATTGTGATCCAACAACACTCATTATAAGTATAAAGGAAAACATAACCATGATCTACGAAATTCATAAAATAGTTAGTAAGAAGATAACCTCAATTTCAAGTACATTCATGTTTATAGATGTCAAAATATAACATGGATATATGTAAATATAAAATATGTTTGTTAATAATATTGTACTAGCATGTTTAGATATCCTTAAATAATATGATTTCTTTAAATCCTCATTTAAAGAATATAATATTAAGATGAAACTTTAAAGATTAATTTAATACTTGAACCATCTATCCAAGACATACAATAAGTTAGATGCTCAAATCAAATCCTATTGAGTCTTTTGAGATAGTTATTATGACTAAACATACAATAAGTTAGATGCTCAAATCAAATCCTATTGAGTCTTTTTAGTTAGTTATTATGACTAATTGTTAAGACACCGTCCATTCCAATATTACTCAATACGATATTTTTTGGGGATGCTAGAGAAAATCTCTCATGATGCAGCAGCAATCATTACAAGTTATAAAGGAAAACATAACCATAATCTACCAAATTCATAAAATAGTAGTAAGGAGATAACCTAAATTTCAAATGACTTGTAAGGCCTTACAATATATTTATGTTAAGCCCCATCCATGTTGATAGAGCTCAAATTAGGATGGATTTATTTAAATATCAAATCTCTTTGTTAATAATTTCCTTCTAACATGATTAGATCTCCCATGATTTATTTAAATTCTCAGCTAAAAATGGAATGATTTATTTAAATTCTCAGCTAAAAATGGAATATTTAAAGATTAGTTCAATTACCTGAACCATGTATCTAACACATACAATAATAATTAGTTCAATTACTTGAACCATCTGTCCAAAGCATACTATAAATTATATGTTCAAATCGTATTATATGTTCAAATCGTTCAAATCCTATCGAGTATCTTCAATTACCAGTTGTTAGTGTGACTAACTCCTACAGAATCCTTCCAATTATCAGCTGTTAGTGTAATTAGCTGTTAAAACACCCTCCATTTGAATATTACCCAGCAGAATATTTTTTGGACTGCAAAAACTGTTATAAATGCAAAAACAATGAATTCTCAGCTAAGAAACAAGTAGAGAGAAGCTCTCATGATCTAGCAGCAGTCATTACAAGTTGTAAAGGAAAACATAGCCATGATCTACCAATTCTGTTATAAATGCACAAACAAGGAATGCTCAGTTAAGAAACAAGGTAGAGAGAAGCTCTCATGATCTAGCAGCCATTACAAGTTATAAAGGAAAACATAACCACGATCTACCAAATTTATAAAATAGTAGTAAGGAGATAACCTCAATTTCAAGTCTGTTTCAAGGCCCGAGAAAATATCTATGTTAAGCCACATCCATGTTGATAGAGCTCAAATTAAGACGGATTTGTTTAAATATAATATCTCTTTGTTAATAATCTCCTACTAACATGTTTAGATCTGCCATAATTGATTTAAATCCTCAGCTAACAAGTACCATATTAACCATATTAAGATGGAAATAAATCCTCAGCTAACAAATACCATGTTAAGATGGAAAATTTAAAGATTAGTTTAATTACTTGAACCATTTGTTCAAATCCTATTGAATCTCTTCAATTACCAGTTGTTATTGTGACTAACTCCTACATAATCCTTGTTATTGTGACTAACTCCTACAGAATCCTTGTAGGAATCCTTCCAATTACCCGCTATTATTGTGACTACCTACAGAATCCTTCCAATTACCAGATATTATTGTGAATCCTTTCAATTACCAGCTATTATTGTGACTAGTTGTTGAATCCTTCTAATTACCAGCTGTTATTGTGACTAGTTGTTAAGACACCCTCCATTCTAATATTACCATTCTAATAATATTTAACAGAATATTTTTTAAACTACAAAAACTGTTATAAATGCACTCAAAAAAACTGTTATAAATGCACAAACAAGGAATACTCAGCTAAGAAACAAGTAGAGAGAAGCTCTTATGATCCAGCAGCAGTCATTACAAGTTATAAAGGAAAACATAACCATGATCTGCCATATTCATAAAATAGAAGTAAGGAGATAACCTCAATTTCAAGTCAGTTGCAAGGCCTTAAAATAGATTTGTTAATCCACATCCATGTTGATAAATCTCAAATTTAGATGAACTTATTTAAATNAAAACATAACCATGATCTGCCATATTCATAAAATAGAAGTAAGGAGATAACCTCAATTTCAAGTCAGTTGCAAGGCCTTAAAATAGATTTGTTAATCCACATCCATGTTGATAAATCTCAAATTTAGATGAACTTATTTAAATATCAAATCTGTTTTTTAATAATGTCCTACTGATCTACCAAAATAACATAATTTATTTAAATCTAATAACATAATTTCTTTAAATCTTCCGATAATATTAAGATGGAAAATTTAAAAATTAGTTCAATTACTTGAAACATCTCTCCAAGACGTACAATAATTGAACCATTCATCTGTGCTAGACATGCAAAAATGGTTAGTTCAATTACTTAAACCATCTGTGCAATTCAAATCCTACTTCAGTTATCGGTTGTTTTATGACTAATTCTTACCAAATCCTTCCCGTTACTGGTTGTTATTGTGACTGTGGTTAGCTGTTAAAACACCCTCCATTCCAATATTTTGGAAAAAGAGATTCCAAAATTTTCTCTGGAGGAAAAAATTCTTAAATACCACACCAGAAAAGATTTGATATCTACTGGGCACTAAAAGAAGCATAAAAAAAATTGAAATACAGCTATAGATTCTGTTTTGCTCTATTGACTAATAGATCCCCGGGATCCCAGATCTGATAAACATGGATCTATTTAAACACTACTGAAATAAGACCTTGAAACTTAAATAAAACAGAAAAAAACTATAAACACATGTAACGCATCTTACCAATTTCAGGGAAAAAATTTGCAGTTGTCATATTGGCTCGTAGATATCTTCACAGATCAGAATTGACGGGGACAAGAGGCAGACTAAAAAGGCAATCAATATGACCACAAAATCATTCAGCCGCAGCAGCAATGAATCCTTGTCATGTTGATCACCTTCTCAGTGTGCCTCCTCTTCTCCTGCGCTGCTCTGCTCTGCTCTGCTGACAACCCTTCCTATACATACCAATATATAGAAGACAACCTGCCCGGTTTTCCTCCGCGACACACATTGTACGAAGCGATTTTCACCATACATCGAGGGATATTATATTTGTTTATTTAATTAACGCAGGTGCCGATTGATTTTTTAATCTTTTCATTATCTTGCCGAGAAGTTTGCACCAGACAAACAGGCGGTTTCACAGCCCATTGAAGAATACCGTAGGCTAAAGTTGTTTATTTAATTAAAGCATGTGGCGATTGATTCTTTTGGAGATTCATGCACCGCACAAAAATCCGGTTACTTCGTTGTTTAGTGGACAATTTTCGAGATGAACGATTTTCACGTGTCAACAAGTTCACGGGAAACCACGAAAATGCGTGCAGCGTATTATAAACCACACAAGATGGGCGACCAATGACAATGACATTTACCAGATTAAAAAAAATCCCAAATGATCTTTGGCACTAAATATAGCTTGTCAAATGATTGCATTCCACCAGAGAAATTCAACAAATGCAGTACGTACTACATACTGGACTATAATATGGAGTTTGTCAGATGATTGCATTCCATCAGAGAAATTCAACAAATGCAGTATGTACTACGTACTGGACTATAAGATGGCGGTGTNGCATTTGTTGAATTTCTCTGATGGAATGCAATCATCTGACAAACTCCATATTATAGTCCAGTATGTAGTACGTACTGGACTATAAGATGGCGGTGTAGTATCCATCAGATTTCAGCATTCAATACAATAGAAAGATCAAGCAGATTTACAGTGTCATCCAGATATTGATCAATCCATTTTTCATCCCATTTTGCTATAGGAAACCCGAGATCCCCAACTAAGGATCTCAGATCAGTATGCAGTGAGAACAAGATTTCCGTGGCTTGTAGTATCCATGTCAGATCTATAAAATCCTTTGGCTTATTCATCTTGAGCTGCTCTAATCTTTCTTTTAAAATATTCTCAAAACATGTCATTATTTGATTAAGCCTTACAGAAGAATTCAATGATGCTTACCCATAAAAAAATTCTAAAATGATTTCCAATGAATCCAAAGAACGATGACATCGAATCCCCATCAGGGGTTTCCAATGAATCCAAAAAACGAGGACATCGAATCCCCATCAGGGGACTCATGGTCAGATAAAGTCTGACACCTGTAACAGTTGAAAAGATGAAAAGGCAACAATATGTAGAAAAGGTCTTCAAACTAAAAACAAAGTGTTTGAGCCAATATTTCTCGAGGTGAACCAAAGGTTTGGAATCACAACACAAAAACACTATGTTATGTACTTCTAGTCTATGTTATGATTTATATTTTCAATTTTGATAAAAAAAAAATTATTGTGAAGATGTTATTACTATTATAAAGACATCCGTTTATATGTTTATTTTTTTACTTTTACTTAATCATATTTAAAATTTACTATGATGCCTAGCTGATTGCCACCTCTGAGTGATTAACGTTTCATTTTCTAAAGAGCCCAAGTTTACCAGTCACGATTTTTACTCCAACTATTATTTACTAAGCAAGATTTTCCTGACTAAAACTCTTACCACTTTAGTTATTTAATGCACAGGATTCTGCAGTTATTTAATACCCAAAACTCAGTTATTTCGACCTTACCAGACACGAGTGACTTGTGGCTATGCTAATTATTATCTAATACACAATTACTTGTAAAATGAAAATCTAAACAATCCGCTCGAACACACAAATTGGAAACCTGCATCCAAAGAGACTGGAAAGCAAGGTCAATAATCATAGATTACCTGGTATTACATATCAAGAACAATAAATCTAAAGAGTTGACCGAATTTTACCAAAAAAAAATAATAATAATAAATTAACAGTATCAAAAGCATCAAAAGCAATCACTTGTTAAAAACACAAAGATATTGAATAAGGGAGCTGTTAGATCTCCTGTGTGGAAATCGGGTATAAAAAAAACTAAATCCACTATAATAATGTGTTTCTCATGAAAAACTCTTATAAAACACGCAGTTACCTCCATTCTACTTATCCTTTGGCATTTATACAAATGGTGCCAAAGAAAAGAGAAAAAAAAAATGGTAAACTGACCAACCGAATAGAATGTTAAATGAACAGCTCAATCACCTGTAACTTACGAATATTGTTCACCTTAAGAGTTTTTACTTTTAATTTCCCAATACCATAGACCATGGAGCCATTTCCACTCTTATTTTCCAAACTTCTCAGGAATACAGAACCAGATTTAATTTTCACTATCACAAAAAATCAAAGATTCTCCTAAAAAAAAATTCCATATTCCCCATAAATCGTTGAGGATTCAAGCATTGCAGCCGATAAATTTTGTAAAGAGTATTATTTCTCTGAAAGCATGTCCATAAAGAACTGTGCTTACTAGCACAGATTATCTGAAAAGAAGACTAAGATTACAGTGTTGTAGCTCTAGAATCCTCATATCTTTCGGTGAACAGTTCTCAAAACCCTGTATTTCACAAGATAACTACGGCTTCACAAAGTAAGAAGGTCGATTGAGCTGGTTTTAGCTGGACGGATATATTTTAATTGTGGAAAAAATGGGAGTTCGAAACGATGGGCGCTGCATTGTTCGGATCTCATTCCTTTGCAAACCATCACCTGTCCAACAGATTGGAATCGATCACCCAATTTTCGTTCCAGTCCCGTAGCTTGTTCGGCTGTTTCATACGCTTCCCCTGCATAAAAAATGCATCAGGTCGTCACCGAATTCTCAGCAAATGCATACGAAGAGGCCTCACAGTGGAGGCGAAGGATATCTCCGTCAGTGAGAAGAGGGAGAAGCATGTACCCACAAGTGGGAAGCCCACGGATTTGAAGAAAATTATGATGTTGGGGACCGAACCCATTGTCATAGGCCAAGCCTGTGAGTTTGATTACTCTGGAACTCAGGCATGCAAGGCCCTGAAGAAAGAAGGTTACGAGGTCATTCTAATTAACTCTAATCCCGCCATTATTATGACGGATCCAGATTTGGCCGACAGAACATATATTACCCCCATGACCCCAGAATTAGTAGAGCAAGTCCTGGAGAAGGAGA
>SNQJ01S0027037.1:11027-23182 GCA_010110895.2 Picea sitchensis | reverse complement strand
TATATATATATATATATAATATTTATTTATTTTTTATATTTTTAATATAAAGTATTAAACAAATAAGCTTTTAAATAAATAAAAATAAATTTAATAAAAAGAGAGGATAGGAGAAAAGATTTACATTGTAAAACTTTAAGTTGGAGAAATATTCATGGAAATAAGGTTTTTTATTTTTCATATAGCTTTACTAACATCTATGGAAGCAAGGCCTTTTATTTTTTATATAGCTTTATTGATTACAATTGCTAGTGCACACACATGAATGGAGTTCAAATGGGGTCCATACAAGTCTCAAGCGTATGGATGATCTAGCTTAAGGGCCTCTAGGGTGGGTCTAGGCTAATGATCAATACTATAAGTCACCCTCTACATTTCAAGACCAATTGCCTCAATTTATAGTAACCATGAAAAACATGGGCCATTGAACATGAGGCATGATCAAAGGTGGATCAACCAATCCATAAAGGTGGATGATAATCTCATCAAGAGATAAGAGAAAACTAGTGGATAAGAATGAACTATAAGTGTAAGTCATCATTACTTGAGAGACATGTCACCACCAAATAACTCCCAAAGCTATCTCCATGTGCACACGTGCAATATTACAAAACTCTAGTGAGTTCATCTGACATGTAGAAGTTCCCCATAGATGATGTTATGATGATCATCATTATAATACTAAGTATAAGATTACATCAAACCACTAGACATCATTAAAATGGATTTTGACATCAACTCAATAAAGTAGATCTAACAAGCAAGAAAATTGAAGTAATAAATTTACATGGTAAAACCCCAAGTTGGGGAAACATCCACAGAAGCGAGAAAATTATTCTTCAAAAAAATCTCTTAATTACATCAACTAGAGAACACTCTAGTATGGAGTTCAAGTGAGATACATACAACTCTTGAG
This sequence comes from Picea sitchensis, assembly GCA_010110895.2. Classification (NCBI taxonomy): domain Eukaryota; kingdom Viridiplantae; phylum Streptophyta; class Pinopsida; order Pinales; family Pinaceae; genus Picea; species Picea sitchensis. The sequence goes on along the minus strand of SNQJ01S0027037.1, from coordinate 22,266 downwards.
CATATGGAACCCTAGGGTCCAAACTACTATTATAACACACCCAACCCCCTAAGTACCCTTTTAAGGAATGGGGTATTAACTTTTTGCCTTTCTTGGACCTCCTCAAATCCATTTAAAAGGGACACCATCGTCTTTTGCTCGCTGATAGCTTTCCAACAACTGTGAGTTTTCTCAAAACATAGCTTTGGATCACAAGTTATGGCCCTTTGAAGTTTGTAGGTTTTCAGTGGCCAAAGGTCTCCATACTGCCACATAGTCTCCACGTCACCCATATCATCCAACGTGGGTTGACAAGTCATAACCCATCACCCTTAGCACAGACATGGTTGCAAGTGTGGCACTTGACACATATTCCACCGAGCATTAGCTTGGTTACATTAGTTGATGTCATCTCAGGATGTCGACCCTTTTCTGTGCTCAATATCGCGCTCCACATCCTCCCGAGATTCATTGTCACCAGATGATGAAATCTTTTTATTGGTCATCGGACCGCGGGACTTTAGAATCTCAGATTTCGGGGTTTTGGGGCCCCGACCCTTTTCACTATTCGTATACCCTGAATGGATTGATCCGATATGAGTTGGCAGCTTGCACATGTGGCCTTGTCCTATATTTCCACATGTCTTATCCATGGCACAACACATGGCCACATCACCTTATGACATGTGGCACTCGTTTCTTCGTGGACCACCTTCCCATTACGCCAATTTTGACTTAACATGTGGCGTGATCACCACGTGGACTAGCGTGGTGTACACATCCTCACTGTACCCAAAGTTCACCCAACATGATGCTGACACATGTATGTTCCTTATTTGTTGAATGACAACATCCAATGTCATCTCGAATCTTTTGGGTGTCGACCATCAACCATTTCATAAGGTCTATTTCCCAAAATCTCTCGATGGTCAAGATTCGAGATACAGTTGGCATATTGATGCATGTAGCCTTATTTGGTCACGTTCCCTGGCATGACACATTGCACTCTTTTTCCACCTGGACCTTCATGGAAATAGACCTAGATTTGGTAAGGTCTATACCAAATCTTTGTGACACGTGGCACCACCAAGTCATCGCGGGCATTGGACCTCGGTCCCTCACCGACCTCCTGTAGACTAAAAATCCCCGTGGTCCATCGTCCGGGGATTAATCAAGTTAATATTGTAGTTAATTAAGGTAATCCCATGATTAAGGGACAGTTAACTATATTAACTCTCAAGATCACGAATCTATGAGATCTACGGCTAAGATCTCTCCCGCTTATATCTAATGGCTATCACGGCTCCTCTCACATCTTCGGTGTGGTAGAAGCTTAAGGGATCATACAGTGGAGGTTGAGTCGTTGATCCACAAATCGACGATTCTCGTCTTGACAGACCTCGGCCTTATGTGAGACTTGCATATTGGGGAATGTTTTACCCCTCAAGGGTCCAATGTTGAGATATGTCATGTTGACGTGATAATCCTCTTATGAGATGATATGTGGAGCGCAAGGTTCCAACACGCTCCAAGTTCCATGGTGGTCCACAACAGGAGTTGGGGTTTATTTAAAGTGGAATCAACAGTCCAGATTTAATCTGTGATCAAGATCAACGGTGGGTTCTATCCATTGCGTAGGATTTGAGGAGGACATGTGTCACCACCAGGTAACTGCGGGCATCGAACCGTGGCTCTTTACCGGTCTCTTGCACACTAAAAATTCTCATGGTCAGTTATTCGGGGATTACAAGATCAATAAGGATCGTTAATCACAAGATTGTGATCCCTGAACTTCACCATGAGATCTATGGCTTAGATATGTTGGCTCTCCATATCGAATGGCTCATGTTTGAAGGTGCTCTTCCAAAGGCTTATGCCCAACAAGGGCTTGCACTTGACCTGTCAGCCACTCATAGGTCGACATGTATCATCATACAACACGCTAGAAATGACACATCATGCTGACATCATCCTTAGCTTTCCTCTCTCATGCTTATGCTTATAACTAAAGGCATGGAACCAGGGACTAGAACCTTGGTCCCCGAACATTGACGTATCGGAACTTCCAAAAGATTTATACTTACAATTATTATGGGTTCTAATGCTCTGATTCCCTAGGTCGCGAAACTCCTTCCTGATCTTGGTTACGAAACTTCAACGACCGAGATCACTCGGTGCTCAAATCTGATGATCCGTCAGGATTTTTCGAATGACTTATGGTTGAGTTTTTAATTTGCATGAATTAATTGACCATTGGGAAACTTAACGAAAGAGCGAGAAAAGAAAATGAATTATACAGCCATTAACATATTTGCAGATCTGAAAAACAATAAGAAACAGCAAACCATGATACACAGGTTGATAACGGAGTTCGGCACAACTTTGCCTACGTCTCCGGGCCTTTTCTCTGTGGGGGAGGCTTCTTTATTTCTGTTTGAAAGCTTAATAGTACATCTTTACAATGTCGAATGGTCTCAAGACTGATCTGGTCTTGTTCGCCCATATCTCTGGAACCATGCACAAAAAACGGCACCTGAAACTGATGTCCCGAGCTCTCAGAAATCGTTCGACAGCATCTCCTCCTCAACGGTCTCTCTACCTCAAACTGGCTTTGACTTGGCTTGCCTCAGCATCTCTGCTTTGAAATTGCTCTCAAAATTTGTCCCCTTGGCCTCAAAATGGCCTTGGTTAAATAGTGGGGGAGTTAGTTTTCCCTCTCCAACTTCCTCCACGAATTTAGGCTCTAAAAATGCCCAATAACTCCCAAAAATGAGTTAATTACATTAAAAATGGCTTAACATTTAATTAAAACCATAAATCAGTTGGAAAACCCACTTGGAAACTATATTATAGTTTTAAAACGGGCTTTTAGCCCCCCAAGGCTGGGCGCGCGCCCCTTTTTCACGGTCGTATGAGTTCATAGGGCCAAGCGCTGGCCCCAAATCACGTTAACACTCGGTCATGGTAAGTTCCAATAGAACCACGGCCTTTTGGTTGTAACTTCCCGCACATATAACCGTTTATAACCATATAAAACGCGCATTCAAATGGTTCCCCACGCTCCCGGTGGTATGGTGGGGTCACATGTTAGGCGTCGAGGGATTAGTGGTTGGTCATGGGTTCAAAACCCAGGGACCCCAAAACTTTTTTTTGAAACATACCACATTGACTGATGACTGGGTGCCACGTGGCACTTTCCCATTCGACGAACAAATGCCACTTGTCAACCATTGATGGGTCCAGTTGCTTGCCACATGTCTTCCCTGTCATCAAACCTGTCCAATCACCATCAGCCAGAGAGTGCCACGTCATCTACTACACAGTCAACATGTTGATGTCAGCGTTGACTTTTTGACCAGTTGACCTTTGACTTTTTACCTGTTTGGGCTTCCGATCAGAACGCGATAACTTTCGCATACGGAGCCCGTTTGACAAAGTAAATATACCTCCGGAATCGGGAAGACGAGGCAGACGCAATGGCGTTGGTTTCGTCGAATTATGAGCACTTTCATTTTTTATCATTTTTCATGCCCTGTCAGGCTTCTGAATCTGATTTCGGATCATCTGATGGCTAAGATTCAATCACCAATTTTCACAGGGATTTTGTAGACTAAACTTAGCCCGTATTTGAATGTTAAGGATCGACCCTCTTCATTAGAGCGATGGATGTTGTAACTTGATGGTTTACGTAGGGAAACTTCCAACGAGTATATATCTCCTCCTTGGACGGTTAAGATCGATCCTCATCCTAAGATCGAGGGTTATTGTTTGCCATGGTAAAAAAGGGGGTTCAGGAAGAAAGAGACTATCCCTAAACTTATCAGCCTCGAAACTTGAAACCTTGTTGCATGAGGGAAAATGTGGGTTTTCGGTCGGTATTGATTTTACTCAATCCAATGTTGGGTTCCCTTCGTTAGGAAATCCCCTATGAAAAGCATCCTACTATGCACACAGGTGACAAAGACACAAATTCATCTTCTCCTCCTTAGAACAATACATGATACTCAAGATCAAGGTTGTAGCACATACATCACTCTTTCAGTTCTACACTCATTCAATCACAAGGAGTTACCAATAAAACAAGTATCACTACTACAAATTAGACCAGTACATTCAAGACATAATTATAGGCATCAAACCCTTTCAAATTATCAAATTTTACAAAGTGCAAGGAATACTTATCTATTTACAAGTTGTAACTAGCCAAACTGACTATGAGTGGTTGTCTTTCCACCCAACCATAGGCTCATATGCATTCATTCTTAGCACTCTGGCCACCCTCGTTCCAATCCATGATACCAGCAGGTAGTTCTGCACTCACTCCTACGTTTTCTTGGAGTAGTTTCTCTTTTCTTAGGTGCTCTCTCACTCAGAGCTCGCCTCCTACCCTAGTTATGAACCTTCCTCACAGTCTGCCATGCATGCCTTTTCTTACATGCCTCCACACATGAAGGTTCTGGAGCTATCCTCCTCCTTTTGTTAGAAGTAACTCGTGTGGTCAATCTTTGTTGTAGTGATGGTACTATGTGGTACCTTTGGACGACATTTAAACTTTCCTAGCTAGACCTTACCATGCATGTATTCATTGAGGGTGGTTGGTTTCTCAACCACCAACCCTTCCTCATTCATTGATTTTCCTTGAAATCAAAGTTAAATGGAATATTTGAATATTCCCAAAATCAAATATGATCAGCAAGGAGGCTTGGGTCCTCTTTATCATGATTAACCCCTATGTTGGTTCGTTAACACTTTACTCTAGTGGTATCATGGCCAGTACTTTCAAGGCTTCTCCCCATAGCCAGTTGATGGAATTTATAATTAAACAATAATACATTTACAATGTTTTTATGCCATTGTTTGGAAACCATAATTCATGGTTAATTATACATAATCATAGGTTTAGAAAGTGGGGTGTTACAATCCCCTCCCCCTTCAAAGGAACATTGTACTCGGTGTTCTTCCTCAGTATACCCACCATTTTGTTATCCTTCAGCTGCTTCAACATCATCTTCTTCTCCTTGGCATGGTCCTTTCCCAAACTCTTGGCCTTTGTCACATGCCTACAACAATTTCAGTAGCAAGCATATTAATTAAAATTTCATGCAAAAAACATTATTGTTGTTCAATCTTAAGAGGAAATATTAACAAATCAGCACAATACTTATCTGTGCAGTTCATGGACTTGCGTCCATATGGTTGTCTCATTAATTTGGCTCACTATTTTCCTTGAAATACCCATTGTGTGCATGATCGTAATCAATAGATTACAAGAACTATTGAAGTCTCCTCTTCCTTGCGATCACTCACCCTCTAGGATGAGGCTAAGGCATCCCCTTCTCTGTTATACAGTTCCTCGGGTGATCCATCTTTCCTTTCCAAGGCTTTCTCACACAAGAAGAATTTTTTAGACTTCTTTGAGTCTTACAGTTGAGGTGTCCCTCTCACTTGCTCTTGGTTGGACGCATCCCTCCATCCCATGTTACCTCAACACGATATTCTTTGGGGACCATGGCTTATGACAAGGTTCTCATGTCACTACAGTAGCTTTTTTCCATGTTTTCCAGCTTGACATCCATAATTTATCCTCCCTTGATAGATATTTCATCTCACCTGTATCACATTCATACATAAATTTTGGAGATGCTATCATCAATTGATCCGGATTATTTTCGACACGAAATGAGAGCGGAGATATAATAAAGAAATGCACAAAGATATCGCGGATATTCAATAATATAACAATAATGTACCAGAGATGCAACCATAAACACAAAGATACAGTAATACACGATTTCTATTAATGAAAGAAATGTACAGAGATTGTAAAAATACAGAGTGAAAGACTCGCTAGAATGGTGGCGGCTTATCTCTAAGAAGATATGTGACGGTTGCGCTCATTCGCAAGAAGATTATTACAATGAGGCTCTGAAGAATTTTTTACAATAAACAAGAATGCCCAAAACCATAGACATCCAAAAACCTAACCCTAGGAGATGAAGCGCCAAAAGTCATGTGAGCCCCATTTGGGTAAGTTAGTACATCAACTTCTCGGGGTCGTAATTTTTGCATACGATCTCCATTTTAGGCGCATGATAGCCCATTGGAAACATATCATCGAGGAGATTCATTTTGGAGTAAATATGGAAGGAAATTTCATATTGCTCCTCATTTTCCCAAAAATGTCATTTAGGGCCTCAAAATGGCACCGGAAGTTAAAAACGACTAAAAATGGTAAATTACCAAAATTGCCAGAAAATTGTTTTTAGCCAGTTGGAAAAGGTGGGTGGCCACCGATATCCACCTAGATCAATCCTCCCTCTTTAGGAATAAATGGTCTCCATTGCATTGAGTGCCCAGGGGAGAGGAAAAAACGTTTGTTGAATCTGAATATTGGTGAGTTGCTTGCCTTGCTGGAGACATCGCGTTGCTCAGTTTGTGGAAGTCTGTCACGAACCTATTGAGGCTGAGGTTGTTCAACAATTTGAGCTACATGAGAGGACGATGTGCAGAAGGAATCTGTGAGCTTTGTTGCAACCTTGTCGACCTACTTCTGTTGGATAGAAGGTGCTTGGGGCGAGGCTGTAGTGGTTGCAGTGTCCTTGTGTTCCCCTTTTGAATAGATTGTGAAGAAGTTGAATTTTACAGTATGAGATACTACCTTGCGACATTGTTTAGGTGGAACAATAGTCAGAACTACCTCTTGTATTATGTAGAGATGACCCCCTAGAGAAACAATGACACTGCGGGGTCGAGACTCATAAACAACATAGCATCTCCACATATATGGTTGGCCCAAGAGAACATCACAGACATCCAGTGGGGAAACATCACATAATACCTCATCCTTGAAGGGATGGATGTCGTATGACAATCGAAACTGTTGGCTGACACGAGGATCTCGTCCTTGACAAAGCCACCTGATGTTGTATGGTTGTGGGTGTGGTGTTGTCGACAATCCCAATTGTTTGACGACCTCTACTGAGATGAGGTTCTTATGGCTTCCACTATCAACAATAAAATGCAGTGGGGTCCCCTTCACCCAAATTTGTGAATGAAAAAGGTGCTCCCCCTCTTTTGGATCTGTTGGTTCTTCTGGTTGAATTGTTGCAGTTGCGACAATAGCAGTGGGGTCTACGTCGATGATCTGTCTTTTACCAATATTTTCAGAATCAGATTTTGAATCAAGGTTCGGCTCCTTCTCTTTGATCTCGACCACCAATGACTGTTTTGAGTGACATTCATCAGTGTTGTGCCAAGGCCTTTTGTGGAATTCACACCATTTTCTAGCGTCCTTATTCGTCTTTCTGTGACCCTTCTTTTCCTGTGTTTTAGATTGGTTTTCAGGAAGCTATTTGTTAGGGTCGTCTTTCTCATACTTTGGTTGTTGCGGATTTTCATATCCGAACTCCCATTTGTTCTGGTGCTTAAACTTCTTCTTGATTTTAACAACATATCGATAAGCAGAACCGAGTGATGAGATGTCCATAAAATCCATTTCAGTTTGGATGTATCTGTGTAGAGCCCCGCGATATTTCAGAACCAAATGTCGCTCTGAGTCTTTGATACCCTGCTTGGTGCGCAAGGTATGGAAGGTATTGGTGAACTCTGGAACTTCTTGGCCCCTCTCTTGCCGCAGTGTGGTCCATCTCATGTACTGGTCCTCATAGTTTCCAACAAGGTAATATTGTTCCTTTACCGCATCCACAAAAAAATCCCAAGTGGGCTTGACCCCATATATTCCAGACTCCTCTGTGGAACTTTTCTCCTAGTAAGTTTCCCACCAATGTTTGCCATGGGGGAGAGATTTAAGGAGTGCGAAGGTGATCTTTTCCCTGTCGGAAAAATGGTGAATAGAGAAATAATCGTCTTGCAGATTTAACCATTTGTCTAGGGCATTTGCATCTATTTGACCTTCAAATATGGGAATATCAAAATTAACATGTACCTTGAAAAGAGAGGTGCTTCCAAAGTGGTTGTTTGATGAAGATGTGTTTGTTGCTAACGACGGACGTTGAAGGACGTGGGGAAAATTATCCATCATTTCGTCCCTCTATCGTGTGAGAGCTTGCTCAAGCAACAACTTTATAGGATCGTTTGCTCCATCATTTTTCTTTTCTTCTGCCATGGAGGGTTTCTTGGGCGTGCGAGAGCGATTGTCTTCAAGAGAGCCAAGCTCGAGACCCAACTTTCTATACTCGGACCTCGTCGGGGACATGCACTGAAAAAATGATCAAGAGCAGCCTGCTCTGATACCATTGATCCAGATTATTTTCGGCACGAAATGAGAGCAGAGATATAATAAAGAAATGCATAGAGATATCATGTATATCCGATAATATAACAACAATGTACCATAGATGCAACCATAAAAACAAAGATACAGTAATACACGATTTCTATTAATGAAAGAAATGTACAGAGACTATAAAAATACAGAGTGAAAGACTCGTTAGAATGGTGGCGACTTATCTCTGAGAAGAGATGTGACGGTTGCACTCATTCACAAGAAGATGATTACAATAAGGCTCTAAAGTCCTTTTTACAATAAACAGTAATGCAAAAAACCCTAGACATCCAAAAACCTAACCCTAGGAGATGAAGCGCCAAAAGTCATGTGGGCCCCGTTTGGGTAAGTTAGTACTTTTGCATACGATCTCTGTTTTAGGCGCATGATAGCTCATTGGAAAGGTATCGTTGAGGAGATTCATTTTGGAGTCAATATCTAAGGAACTTCTATATTTCTCCCCATTTTCCCAAAAAATTCGTTTAGGAACTCAAAATGGCCCTGAAAGTTAAAAACTACTAAAAATAGTAAATTACCAAAATCGCGAGAAAATTGTTTTGAGCCAGTTGGAAAAGGTGGGTGGCCACCGATATCCACTCGAATCATCAATTCCAATCAAATTTATTTCAAATCTGTCACCCACAGATTTCAAATTTCACATTTTCATTTTCATATCTGTTCCACATGAACTAGATTCATAAGTATGAGATTTCCTTATCATAACAATTTGGCTCTTTCATAACTAGCAAGAATTGGTCCCCCTTATGGATTTATTTTGTTTTCATATCCAAGACCCTTCTTCTTGCAATTTTGTCTTCACACAACCAAACAAATTGTTAGTTTTCTTGCACATTACATTTTCCTTCCATGCTAACATTGGCTTTCAAGCAGTTTTCAAAATTTCTGCATACTAACGATTGCATCACATTCTTCTATTCAATGTTATAAAATATAAAGGAAATATCATTCCTTATACATGCATTACTTCAACATATCAAGCCTTTCCTAATAAAATTAATTCATCATATGAATTTAACCAATGTGTCAATGTCCATGGCCACATTTACACAAAAGGCACCCTTGCATTGATTTCAGATTACCACATTTCATATTAGGCACTCTTGCCATGGTGTGTTGGGTCTCATCCAACCTCTCACCACATGGATTCTCTATCCACATTCATTATTACAACATAACTATATTTTCCTTCTTTAAGATGATTTTAGCCTCAAATCGGCACACATGAAACTAAAATTTTCACATGAGTGCATCCAAGCATTCTTTATTCATTGGTAACCAGAGTGCCAACATTTAAGGCCACCCAATTCCTCCATTTACCATTATTTAACTCTGGTAGAATATTGGAAGATCCTTCTTCCATAATGGGCAGTCTGTTACCTACCCTCTCATGTAATCATGCATGTCCTCATTGCTTTAATGAATGTGTTTTTTTATGAGCACCCTTGTTCCCAATCATTCATGATTGGTCAAAGTATTCATGACACTTTGTTCATGAATTTTCTTGCAAGGATCTCAATCATCCTTGGTTGCCAAAGGTTCTTTCCTATATCCTTCAAGTTCCTTTCCTACATCATACCCTTCTTGGGTATCAATGGCATACATAAGCCACTCAAATTCACATGTATATCATTAAGATAATAAAATATCTTAGAAGGGATTTCTTACCCATTCCCTTCATAACATATGCCACATTGGTATAAAAATATTTATACATGTCTGGCTACCAACACCTTTTCTAATATTACCTCATCAATGGTGCTTCATGGGGACTCCCGAGGTCCTTCCATCAATCTCTTATCAATATTCTTCTTGCATTTAACCTCCACTTGAGGCTATCCACCATTAATAGTTGTCCTCTCCAACAACTCAATCATTTCCTACCTATAACATGGATCATCACATTCACAATCATATCAATTGTCATGTTAAATAAAATACATGTATTTAAATCAGTAAAACATTTTCATATATGCTCAAACATATCTTAATGCACTCTAGCATATTGCCCTCAATGTTTGCATGAGTGAAAAAAAATAAAAATCTCCAGTTGTCTCTATAGTCACATAGTTGTCAACATTCGCATGGCAAATACATTTACATTCATTAGCATATTAGTTTCTTGACCCAGAGAAACATAATAGACAAAAAGAAAGGAGTTAATGGATTCTTCCCTTTTTCCAACACCTTTTACACAGTCTATAACTTTCAGTCCAAGTGAGTTATTTCTAAGACCTCATTGCCTTTACTTATCATGGCTCAATCAAGACCATTTATTTAAACATATTTATCATATTTATCTTTGATTTACCAGCTGCACCTATTTTCATAGCTTCTCTTTTAAAGCACACAACTATGTCTCACTATTCAGAGGTGATAGTGAGAAAAGTGTCATCTTTTCCTCCTTTGCTTATGCAATATATCCCTCCTAGGATCTTCCTATTCTCTTCCTTGAGCAGTTTTAGCCAAGTTTCATCTTAACCTTCTTGGATAATGTTAGCATGATGCATCAACAACAAGCTTCTTGTTCATAATAAATTATGAACTTGTGCATTCTGTACAATTCATGAATAGAAATCTGATCAGTCCTCATTTGTTTCCATGTCCTTTTACTCATGGGTTATATTATTATTTTAGTGCCAAATCAATTACTTGATATACATGTTAAGTATCATTGGAGTTAACTATAGGTCTTCTTCTTTTTTTTAATTATGAACGATTTCATATTAGTATTGTGTTGTATGCACAAATTTCCTTTAAATACAGTTTCAAGTGATAACTTGTTTCTATTTAAAAATCTAGATCATGGATGTAGTCTATGCAAGGAGATTTGGATTCAATTCCATAATTCCATAATAGGTCACTTAAATTTCTAAGTTTCTAATTCATTTATGAATATGCTACTAAACTTATTTTCATGTTATATATATATATATATATATATATATATATATATAT
>SNQJ01S0027037.1:0-11005 GCA_010110895.2 Picea sitchensis | reverse complement strand
AACTAAACTTATTTTCATGCTATATATATAATACTTCAATTTGTTGAAAAACTACAATTTTGAAATAAAAATAAATCAAATGCTACTTAGTAAATATTATTAGTTTCACCAATTAATATAGAATTATATTAATTTTATAACACAACTCACGTTTTAACTATTTCACCAACAGTGATATTTTGACGAATTACTCTTAACTTTATTATTTAAGATATATATAAATAGAAAATTGAAGGAAAGAAACTATTTGAAGTAGAAGAAATCACTTTCATAATAGTTAATAATTAAAAGTAATCAATTAAATCATAATTTCATTCCATTATTTCTTACCAATTTAATTAATAGAACTAACTACGGATGATGAATACCTATAAAAGAATGCAGAATTGGTGACAAATCATACAACAATCTTCCTAAATGCAACCAAATATCTAGTAACCAAAGACATATCCAAATAGCTCTAGAATCAACAACAGCTCTAGAATCAACCACAGATAGGTAACTAGTGGAGGATAGAAAAGTCTCCACCCAACTAAACCCTTTAGCTTTAAGGTTGAGGTGCCTTGAGCCTACTCTCACCAAGATTATACTAGTCCTGATGATGAATCCCGATTTGGATTCGAAACGTTGACAAAAATGACACCAACTGTGGATTATCCGGCAAACAACTTCAAAGATTATACTAACTACCTTTCTCAATCTCTCAAATTAGTAGAAAAATACCTCCTTAAATGCTCTTCCCTAGCCTATTTTCCACCTCTTAGCCAGTCCACCACTTATGTAGTTATATGAAACCAATCACAAGACCTCCTAGTGGTGACAACAAATACTCACATTCATGCAATGCAGGAAAACGAAAATAATATGCCGGCTACTTCATTGTATTTTTCCTAAATCAATAAATGACCTCCTACCACACATAGAAATTTAATCTTTTTACCAAAAAAAAATCCCATTATTCTATTTTATTTCATTATTTTATTTAGAAAATTCATCCCTATGTAAATTCGACCACATGCACTTAACTACCATGCATGCTAATTAAACGCCCGTCCTTATCTCAATTGTGCATTAAGGGCATCCAACAGACATGTACAAAAGTCAATGGTTGACTTTATTGCATGCCAATTGGATCCTTGAATGCACAATCAACTTAAGTTTGTGGTTTTAAACTAAGTTGTTTTTTAATTAATCATATTTCAATGAACACCTATAAAACTCAACGATTGAATTTGTCGCATGCCCATTGGATACCCTGGATGCACAATCGACTTAAGTTTGGGGTTATTAAACTAGGTTACTTTTTAATTAATACTAATTCAGTATATTAATTATTGTTATATGCATATTATATATTATGACATTACTATATAGTAGATTAATCCTATTATATATATAATATTTCATTATATTGACCATTGTTATAAATACTTGATATTATTTTATTTAGGATAAAATTTTCTTTCGTACAATTACTCCAATCAAACATCCAATATTTCCACGCAATAAGGCCAATGGTACTTGCATAATAATTCAAGCTTGTTCAACATATCTAACTATATGTATAATAGTGTACATCTAAGGACGCACTGGTGTAGCGATCACAAGTATGTTCTTAGATGTATTGATAATGAGCAATCAATCAATCTTAGTCTACATGTTTTTTGTAATGTAGAATACTTGTGCAACAAACATTATAAAAAACATACAAGGTTGGGAATAATCTAACAAGAGCATTAACAAATAGTTTCACACAATCCACTAATTGATCTCCATCCAATCTCTCATCATTCACAGCCCCTAGTTACCCCCCTCATAGTGCTCCTAGTTACCCCCTCATAGTGCTTGAATGATCCCATCCAATCTCTCTTTATTCACAATCCCAATTATCCTCCTTTTGGTGCTATAATGATCCTACTTTTCATGTCATGAATTCCTCTATTGGTGTTAAAATGATCACATGGGTAATTACAACAAACATCAAAACTTGTAACACTACTCTAAAACTACTCGACTTTCAACATATCCTAAGAATCTATAGCCCCATACATATATGAAAGGCATTGAGGCCCCCAAATAATACAAATATGTCTAGGGTAGATGATAGATGGTATAATTTAATTTGGTGAGAATATTATTCTATCCTCAACCCATAATTCTAAGTCCTAATGAAAATTCGTTATAGGCATGAGTTCACACAAGGTACACATCGTTATTGAATCTCCATCTTGAACTATATCAAATCATGCATGCTCGCATCACATAACAATATACTTGTGTAATTATACAATAATTATCTCATTAAAATGTCATGTTTCATTATCCAACAAGGCTGCATAGCAGCATATACCTCCATTATGTAGGAATTCATAATAGTTGAATGGTAAAGGTTGAATGGCAATGCATAGCGATAGATTTATGGAATAAAACAAAACTTTGGTTAGGTTTGGAAGAACAATGGTCATGGGACTGGCAAGAGTATGTCATGAGTTAGTACTTTGGATAGAAAAGCGTCGAAAACTGAGCAAAATGATTGATGTTTTTCCCCTCCTGAAATACCATATTTAAATACCATACTTAAAATAAATTATTATTACTCTTTCACTGCCCTCCACCACTGTATCTCCGAAGATGAAATTTGTGTTTCACCAACGACACCCAATTGGTTTCATTGTCAAGAAATCAGCATGGAGCAACAAACACTTTAACCGACACTGACACGTGATCCATAGAGTTAGTTTGGTCCCATATCATTGCTGGCACAAAATCTCAACAACAACAAAACATCGCAACAGGGACAGTCATGGCAAAGGTCCTGTGACACTTGACGGAAAAATAAAACTATTGTCCAGATAACTCTATCACGTCTCCAGATTTGATGGATTCATAGGAGGCCGCCTCCGTACAAGAACTTATGTAGGAGTGATAGCGGCCACATAACCTAACTAAAACATTTAATGATATTAAATAACGCTTCAAAGGACACCACCACTCTGTAATAAAAGGTTCAATTGATCTGTGAATAGCAATAAAGAAAAATAATTTAAATATTTAAAAACATATATGAAAATTCAAGAGTATAATGATGAACTTTGGAAAAGAATTTAAAATTTATAGTCAATTGTTCGATTAATATACAGACAAAGAAATATCGATTGCTATATACATGGTGTGGTAGGTATAATAGCACGTTCATGGTTGGACGCATATGCTAAATGCAAAGGCAAATGGCTAATGAAATTCTTGATAGGTATACCAAACAACAACAAAAATCATTGTTCATTCAACCTTGAAATGATCCAACACACTCTTTCCCTTTAATCCCTGGCTCTAGAAAGCTTCCAAAAACTCTTCAAACTTATATCCTCCATACACAACCGACTATCATTCATCCACCATGCTTCTTGCAGGAGTAATAAAATCATTGTCTCCAAGAGAATAGAAAGTGGGAATTGATATGCGTGTAGTGTACATATTTGTTATTGCTCGATGCTCGACGCTCCTAAATCCATGATTGCTCACAACCTATTATTCAAATCATACACAAAACAAATTGAATGAATACTATCGAATTCTCGAACATAGGAAAAAATATATGGATCTGCTCTTTCTTTCTAAGCTGCAGTTGATCTCCCATATTGATCACCACTAACCCATTAGCTATGGGTTCTACAACAACCCACCTTCCATATTTTGAATACTTGCAAGACATTGACATCACCTTGCATTAACACAGTGATGGCACTTGTATCTGAATGGTTTGGTAAACCAAGAGTAAGATCTGGGTTTGGGCATGAAGGATAGTAATTTATATTCATCACTTGGTTATGTTTTCCAAGAAATTTATTCAAGTAATCAGAATCGATCCAGAGAGCTTCTGAAATTGCATCCAACAACCTTAATATTAGCGCTCTCATCTCACCAGTGTACTTTCCCACAATATCTTTGTAACAAAAGCTCAATTCAAACCAATTACTATTTTGCATAGTGGGTTAAGATGAATCAATTCTAGTGCTTTAAGATGTTGTATGATAAACAAAATTTTGTTGATTACCTGTAGGCTGTAGGATTTTTAGGCCAAGAGCTTATGACTCCCTCCAAAGGATGATAAGGCCGAGTGAGATAGTCCACCTAGTTGAGAACTTTGTCCTTGCCAATATTGAAACTTGTAAAAAGATGGACTAGTCGCTTTACATCCTCTGAGTAGAGGCGTGCTCGGTCTTCCATGGGAATTTTGTAGAACTCTTTGGCTATCCCCATCATGCTTTTCATCAGATTCTCTGGCATGCCATGGTTCACCATTTGATATCAACAAAAAAATATAGTCACTTAGATATTAAACTTTCCCCAGTCACTATATCAACCAAAAAATCAAGTCAGATAAAAAATAAACCAAAAGTATAAGTATTGATGAGATAGTCATGGCAAAGGTCATGTCATGCTTGACGGAAAACTAAACTCTATCACGCCTATGGATTTTGTAGATTTAGAGGATGTCGCCACTGTAAAAGAACTTATGTTGCAATGATATCGGCCACATAACCTAACTTAAATAGAGTTTTACAGGCCACCACCACCTCTATAACAAGAAAGTGAAAAGTCATGGCAAGTTATTAACAATACATTTTCCATCAATAAATAAGTACTTCAATATTTATTAATAAAACATGAAAAACCCCACACATTTTCATTTTTTTATTTTTTTATCTTTACCAATACCATAACTAAATTATCATTAATAATAATTGGAATTAATAATACTAAATCTCCTTATATGGTGACTTAAAATTCTAATTAATTTAGTTCCTTACCATGCTTAATCAACCTTTATCATATATACATGTGTGTTGGTTTGTAATCTCTAATATGAATTGCTAGACAAGTGAATGAATATGTGACCATATGTCAATTATATATAATTATAACCACAAATTAATCAACCTTTATCATACATTACCTAAATATTAATGATTTAAATATATATAGTACTAACATTAATTAATTAATTAATTAAAATATATATATATATAATTTTAAGTGAATGAATTAGTATAAATTAATCCCTAATATATAATCCATTCACTTAAAATTATATATAATCCCTAATATAAATTAATACGAATTCTTACACAGGTGAATGGGTATGTTACCATATGTCAATTATTATATATATAGAACAATTAACATTAAGGGTATACATCTATATTAACTTTAGAGTAAATAACACATAAAATTAGTATAAATATTTTTTTCACAAAAAAATTCTCTTTATATTCAATAAAAATATATAAGTGTATATAACAAGTCTTTTACGCTAAATGTTAAGTAACCATTGATGGCCATGTGAAAAAACTCAAAAATAAACATTATCTTACTGCGTGATATCAAATCCCACAATCTATCCAACTATGCCAAAGGGGTCCCCATATTACAAAAAAACAATATAAAACTACACCGCCAGTAGACTATGGGGCGAAGACGCTCTAGGATTAATATAGAATTAAGTGCATAGTAGGGCCCTCATGTCTGTAATGTCCCCATTTTGGGACATTATAACATTACAACATTTCAGAGTGTTATGCCTACCCAAGTAGCCAGATAGGGATGACAGAGCGTTCGAGAGATATTGAGGGGTTTATTTGGGCCTGAATTGTATCTTTCATCATCGGGATCCATTCCGCACAGTTGGGCTTTGGTTCCGTTGCATTCCGACGATTTCCGTAATTTTGAGTTATTATGGATCATATCTTAATTAAATTCACTAAGAAGGTCATAATGGGCATATTACTTGGAGAAACCTCTTAGTGTAATAGCTCATCAGAATCGGGAGGAAGAGTATTATAGGATAAGATGATGAGAAGTGACTTTCAGTGGCTGGAGAAGCCATCAGGATGGATAAATCACTTTTTAGAGGCAAAATGGTTAATTAATTAATTAATTAAGTGATATAATCAAGGAATAATAAAATAAAGTAAAAGTCACTTGGAGGGAAAAAGTCAACAATGAATTAGGGTTTCGGGAAGCTATAAAGAAAGGGTAAAGCAACCTAATTCATTATGCATTGTTATGATTTGATGTTGAGAGTTCCCAGAGGACGAGGAGAGTCGACCTTACTGTTTTGTGAATTTCTAGAGGAAACCACCACCATTGATCGGTTTCGGTGTTGAGAGACACATCCTAGCCCATCAGAGATACCATCCAGGTATTTCACTGTACTTTTCATGAGTATCCATTGCAGAGTGCGCAGCTCAGCCAGTGAGGGCGCAAGTCAGTTTGAGGGTTTGGAGAGCTGCACGAGATCTGTATCCAAATTACAGTTTCCTTCCAACCCATTTGAGATCCAGCCAGGGCGCTTCTATTGAGCCATCTATCATCAGATTCTGACGGTGGAATCTTTCAGATCGACTCATTCAACCATTTAGGGCGTAGCTCTTCCAGATAAACATTTGGTGTTGCATGCAGAGTATCAGGGCAAATCCGGGCAAATCCTTCCGACCCATTTCCTTATTTGGTGAGATGATCGTTTTGAGCCATATAGGAGCAAATTCTGTTGGTGGAATCCTTTGGGGCGCATCTAGTGCCCCAGGGGGTGCGCAAACCCCCCCAGGGGTCCAGATCCAGTGCCTCAGAGACCAGATTCGAGATCCGACACTCACCCATTTCAGTCTAGAGGCCAGGGTGCTTCTTTTGGAGCAGTTTCCAATGTATTCCGACGGTCTGAACTTCCGGACGAGTTTTCCAGATGATAATGGTTACCGTACTTCTCCAGAATTGCATATTTTTACCGATCCATCCGTGCATGCATAAGATCTGCTATCATATTATGATCACGGGTATTTTTATGTTATTTAATTGTATTCTAGTGTTGATCCATGAGATCTGGCTGACGTTTATATTCTATATTTCCAGCAGGCTATTGTATTTCCATGCTCGAACCGTATAATACATGATATTGGGTAGTTGATGTTCTTTACTTCTGCATGCATCCTTTATATGTTGTTTAAACCATAAATATGAAACATGCACATGCAATAACCATCAAGATCTCAAACATACAACTAAAACGCATCCAGAAACCCCCAGTGTACCAAATCTGCAAGACAAAATAATAGATCAGTAGCAAATATCTTGATCAGCGGGATCAAGGATATTTCAATGTCCCTCTTCACATAATGCCTCTTCACATAAGTAGTAAGTTATGGATCCTATGTACAATTGTTTATAATTAGTGCATGTGCGCGGATGACAAGAATATTTGGATTTTAAATTAATAAAATGTCTTCACCAAACCCTAGATTGAATAAATAACACACAAAGTTAGTATAAATAACGTACAACTATTTCTAATTATTGCATATGCGCTATGTGCGTGGATGACAAGGATATTTGGACTTTAAATTAATAAAATAACTTCACCGAACCCACACATACATTAGCATTTATTTACTGCCACCCCCTGGGCAATAAGAGATGCATTTAAGCAACCAATTAGATGTGAAAAAAAAAACGTTTAAATAATTTAAAAAACAAAAAAAACAATTTCTAATGTCCAACCTTCCATATAGCTCACAGATTTTTTATGGTCAACGCAAGTAATAGGTGGTCAATGGAATATCGATTGCTATATACCTGGCACGACACTCTTTTTGTTTAATCCTTGGCTCTAGAAAGCTTCCAAAAACTCTTCAAACTTATATCCTCTATACACAACCGACTATCGTTCATCCACCATGTTTCTTGCAGGAGTAATAAAAGCATTGTCTCCAAGAGAATAGAAAGTGGGAATTAATATGTGTGTAGTGTACATATTTGTTACTGCTCAATGCTTAACACTCCTAAATCTTTGATTGCTCACAACCTATTATTCAAATCACACACAAAACAAATTGAATGAATATTATTAAATTCTCGAACATAGGAAAAACTATATGGATCTTCTCTTTCTTTCTAAGTTGCAGTTGATCTCCTAGATTGACCACTAACTGATCCAAAATCGGATCCAGGAGCCTCACAGTGCTAAAAAAAGGCTCAAAAATGAAAGTTCTCATAGTCGGACGAAACCAATTTCATTGCAACCATCTCGTCGCGCTGATTCCAACCATATATTCACTTTCTCAAATGGGCGTCGTATGTGAGAGTTATCGCACTCTGACCGTTTTCCTAAAAAACTAAAAAGTAAAAAAAAAGTCAACAGTTAAAGGGTGGCGTGGCACTCTCTGGAGGTGACACGTAGCAGTGGCAGAGGTGACGTGGCAGCACAACAACAGGTTGACTAGGAAAATGGAAGATCCAATTAGAGGTGGACAAGTGGCGCATTCTCAGCAAGTTATTTTGTGCCACGTGGCACCCATTGGTTGGACATTAGGTTCATTGGAAAAATTATTGTTGGAGTGGATAGGAATTGAACCGGTGACGTCCCCACCAAAGTAAAGCTTTAACAATGGCCCAATAACCAACGTGCCATGCATATTAATTGTTAAAATATTGTTGTTTGATTTTAAATAAAGTGTATGTATTATGCATGGTGGGCGGAAAGGGGCTGGGGCTAAGCCCCAGCCCATGGTTTTTGTTGTTATTACATATGACCACCAGGAATAAGGGCAGGGGGTTTTCTTCAACCAACAAGTTAGTGCGATTATAGCCCTTGGTTAAGGGTTGTTGCATGCGACCAGGTGTTCAACATGCAGGGGGCCAACACGCAGCCCAAAGGGCTAGCGCTTGGCCATATGGCAACACATGACCCTATGCTTGCACGTGAACCCAACCCCTTTGGGCTACTCTGTGATTTTTTTTAACAGAAGTGGGTTTTTTATATGGTTTTTGGGATTTGTTTATGATTTTTAAGCCTGTAATAGTGGATTTTGGCCATTATTGGGAGATATTGGACTCTTTTTTAGCCTAGATTTTGGGAGGAAGTTGGGGATGGATAACCAACTTGAGATCTATAAAAAACAGGCTTGTTTGAGGCCATGGAGGACAGTCAGAGCAGATTTATGCTGAAGGGAAGCCAAGCCAAAGCTATTTTTATGCAGGGAAGTTATTGAGGAGCAGACGCTTGCGGGCCATTTCTGGGAACTCTGATCATCTGTTTTGCATGTTGTTTCTTCTATTGGGTTCTAGAGATCTGGAAGAACATGGCCAGATCATTCTTGTAGTCTAATGGAACTGCTGCGATGTACTTTTTGAGCTTTGAACATAAATAAAGAAGCCTCCCCCACTGAGACAAAGGCCCGGAGACGTAGACAATTTTGTCCCAAACTTCGTTATCACTTCTCTTGTTATGGTTTGCTATTGTTATTGCTTCAGTTCAGATCTGTATATTGTCTTATGGCTGCTATGATTCTTCATTAAATCCTTCCTCTTTCATTCAACTTCATAAATGGTTAATTAACACATGCAATTAAAAACTCAACCACAATCATTAAAAGATCTTTCTAGATCAAGTGGTATCAGAGCTAGTTGACGTTTGGATTTGAGTTTTGCATGTTAACCAGGGAAAAGATACAGCGTGGTGAAGGCGAGCATGTTGCAGAGAATCCATTAATTGGATTGAGAAAGAGACCTTCTCACAGTGAGAAGATGGCATCGAAAGAAGGGCTTTCTCAGGATGAGAAAGAGTTTCGGAAAACTTTCCTTGCTATGTCAGAGATGGTGAAAGTTTTGTATGAGGATTACTTGGAACGGAAAAGACCAAATCTGGGTGAATCTTCAAAGGGAAAAAGTGAAGAGGAAGAGGATCCTCCTAGGATTCCTCCTTCACCTCCATCATCACCTTCTTCTTCTCCTTCTTCTTCAAGTTCATGTTCTAAGTCTAATGCAAAGAAACATGTTCATAAACATAATAAGGAAATGCCATTATTAAAACTTGATGTTAAATTTGAGTTCCCCATATATGATTGTGAAGTAAATGCAGAGAAACTTGACAATTGGGTCAGGCAGATGGAGGTTTATTGCAGTGTGCAACATATCAAGGATGAGGCCACACAAATCAAGTTGGCATCTTTGAGACTTGCAGGCACAACTCTCATCTGGTGGAAAAGCAAATTGCAAAATGGAACGCAATGAGTGGGTAATGTATTTCCATCATGGCAAAGCTTCATTTCTGCACTTAGGAAACAATTTTATCCTTTGGGTTATAAAGAAAAAGCATTAATTGAATGGCAATCTTTAAAACTAAGAAAATGACAAATAGTGCAAGAGTATACAGATAACTTTCGTAAAATGGCATTGATGTTAGATATCCCTTTACATACACATGAAACCCTTATGAAGTATATAGGAGGTTTACTTGTGCATATTAGAAACATTGTATTCATGTTTGGACCCACTAACCTTGATGAGGTTTCTGTTCAAGCAACATATATTGAATCAGGGAAAGCAGGTGTGTCAGGGGAATCATCGTCTTCAAGGAAAGAGGACAGGAGGAAGTGGACAGGCAAAAAGGAAAATGCAGTAGCAAGGAAGGAAGGGAAGCCCTCTTGCAAGCATTGCAAGAAAGAGGGACATGATGAGGACAGATGTTGGCAGTTGCATCCCGAGAAGAGGCCAACGTGGTTCAAGGAAAAGAAGTGAAGGCAAACAGTGGCAGCGACAACAAGACCCACAGACTTGGGATCGGATTCGGGCGACGAATTTAAGGTCTCATTGGTTGGTATGACAGGTAAAATTGGTGAAGGCATTGATTGTAGAAGTAACTTGTTTCATATAAGGACCATCATGCGACACACTAAGATAGAAACATTAATTGACAGTGGATCTCAATCTAATCTAATCTCAGAATAATTGGTTAAGCAATTGGGGTTAAAAACACAAGTACATCACAAGCCTTACACACTTAAATGGATAAACAATCATCATCAAATGCACATAACAAAACAGTGCACAATCAAATTTGCAATTTCATCTAAGTATGTGGATGAGGTAACATGTGATGTAGTGTCGTTAAGTGAATGTGGAATGGTCTTAGGTAGTCCATACTTACATGATCGTAAGGCAATCTTCTACA